>JAVJGG010000061.1:13239312-13282936 GCA_035590195.1 Aviceda cuculoides
GTTCTATTAAACTGTTCTTATCTCAACCCACGAGTTTTACTTCTTTTTCCTGATTTCCTCCCCCATCCCACTGTGTGTGTGGGGGGAGTGAGTGAGCGGCTGCGTGGTGCTTAGTTGCTGGCTGGGGTTAAACCACGACACCCACTCCTCCGAAAAAAGATTGTACATTCTGAAACCCCAGAAAGCATCTAAATTGGTAGTTTTCAGTCTGTGGCTTTAGAGGTCTAGGGGTATTTCTAAGTCTGTAAAAGGTGACTAACAAAATCTTTTCTTATTTTGATGGTTGCTGACATTTCCTCTCCACAAGTCCTAAAATCCTTTGAAAACATTAGGTAACATCAGATTATGATTGCTGTTTCCAATGAATAATCATATCCCATCCATCCTCATTGTGCAGAAACTGATAATTTGCTTGAAAGAACAAAGAGGAAGCTTCAACCACCACTGCTTAGGATGAAACCACAGATCAGTTAACTTTAAAACAAGCAAACAAAAAAGGACAAAACTCTGTAGGGGCGAAAAAAATTGTACACCCAAATATACCATCTTTGAAGACTTCCAGGCCTAGAAAATTGGAGCACATTTCATAGGATGTTTGTTCAGATAACTCCTATTCATTTTGCCTGATTTTTTTCATCTTTCTCAAGAATACTACAAATTCTTAATAACGTTATTATCTGTTAACAGCTGCTTCCTACAGCAGGATGTCTTATTTCTGTTAGTCTGTTAGAAACTCTTAGTGACAGTTTTTCCCACTGTCATGAGTGATCTGCCTATTTCCAATAAGGGAAATATGAAGAGTTCTTGAATGAATGAAAAAAAGACTGACTTCGTGTTTTCCAGTACACTGTACCTTGGAAATTTTTTCTTTAAAATAGCAATTTGCATAATGTACATTCTCAGATATTCCTTAGTCAGTCACAGGGAGAATGCCTTTGAAAATTATAATTTCAGCTGTACAATTTAGAAATAAGAGTTTTATTTACAGAAGATTCAAGGTATTGAAAACATTTTCAAACTGACAAGTGGTCTCAATTAAGGGAAAAGAGGCACTTTTTTCTGTTTGAATTCTTTGATTTAACGATTTCAGTTTTTCAATTCTAAGCCAGGATTTTTACTAGTTTATGTCTTTGTGACTTGAGTATCAACATCTGTGCTTATCTTTAGAAATGTCATTCATTATTCTAGTGTGCACAAATGCTCATTAGAAAAAATGAAGATACCAGAGGAAAGTCTAAATAAAGGAAGTAGAGCTGAAAAATCTCAATTCAAAATAACAGAAATTCGTGAGATATTTTTTGTCTATTTTACGTTTCCTATAGAAAGTAGACTAGAAGCTCTGTTGCCTTAGATAAATGTTAACAATAGCTATTAAATACTATCAAGATATGAATTAAGTTTGCAACATTTACACAATATGAAAATAAGAAAATCAATAAATTATGCTTAATTCTTCCATTACTTGCTTGACAAGTGTTAAAAACTGTATTGCTACTTTATGTAATATTACAAATGTCTAAACTAAGAAACAGAGATCATGGAAAATAAACTGAAGTGTGTGAGATACTATAAGTCTCAGCTCGTAGAGGTAAATTGGAATATTAAATCCTTATGTTAAGTTCTAATTCTTGTTGAGTAGGGCTTGTAAACTAAATAGCTTCCTTTCATATTGTGTCCTTTTAAGTCTAAATAAGGTTTGGTTCTATTACTAGCAAGCATATTTCATGGATCTACTCACATTTTATTAATTGTAGGACCAGATGAAACTTTATTACCCATCTGGAAGGAATCTTTGCCTTTTAAGGATGGCAAAGTGATGTCAAAGAACAGAAAACAGGATCTTGCTTTGCTGACTGTGGTGAAGGAAGAATGAGCTGGAATTACAACACATATCCACTGGAGTACCTGGCTTATGTTCAGCTCTTCAATTTCTCCTTTCAGAGATCAGAAGTCTTCATCATTGTGAGAATTCTGTCAGCCCTTAGCACGCTAGACAGAGAAAAACACACCTTTTGTATTGCCTTCTCATCTTTTTAACAAAATATTGGTGGTGATTGAAGAGAGAAAATAAGACATGTAAACAATACTTTAAAATATAGCTTAGTTGTACAGCTGTTATGATTGCCCTAAAGCTTTATTTACACAGAATAAGACAGAGATTAAAAGGAATTGCTTAATTTTTTTATTTGTTAGCAAGAGTCAACAAATGCTTTTCTTGAACAAGACAAAAATCAGCATCAATAAAGAGGATTTGCAGCCAAATTCTGCAGATAGTCTGTTACTTTGTCTCTGGGAGAAGACATTAGCTAGGATGATATATTGCATTGCACTTTACAATAATAAGCACATTCTCAAGTACTGTGTGACCTAATTTTTCTGAGCATTAGTAAAATGGAAGAAATACAGAAAAAAATAGTTAAAAATGCATATTCTTTTATGATCAGACACTTCTTTAAAAGTATTTTTTCTATCTATATCTTTGACTCTTTTTGTTAGTACTCTCCAGAATGGTGATTGGAAGGTTTTTATTTGCTATAAATCTTCAGACTTTAACAAATAATCAGGTTTTAACTAGGACAAAGTTGCACATTTCTCATTATGAAAATACTGTTCTTTTGGCTAATTTTGTAAATCAGAGGCTGGGAAATGCACATTTGATATGAGAACAGCCTTTTAAAAACTGAAATTAATTTTAAAATAAAATCAAAGTTCCCATAACTCTTAATATTTGTAAAACTGTTCTGTTCCACAGCATAACAGATATTACAAAGATCTTTTAAACTCTGGTTTTAGCCACCTAAAACTGTGCTTGTGAAGAAACAAACAGGACACTACTCCTATGATGATCCATAGTAACAGAGTGCAGATTCTTAGACCAAAATAAATGAAATATGAGAGAAAGATGTTTACCTATGGTTTGTGATATTTTACCCCCAGCAGTTAAGCTCTATTTTCATCACATCTAGTAATTCAGAAGTAACTAGAAGCTCTAGACTGTGTTTTTCACAACCTTTTTAGAATTATCAGCTGAGATTTTTGGAGTTTCTTGATAGTGTCTGGTTCGGATTTGTGCAGGGCAAAATTAAAATTACAATATGATGATGAAGTTTCAGTGGCTTTTAGTGAAGAGTTTTGTTAGACATAACAGACTTTTTTCACCAATGACAGAAAATAAGTGAGAAAACAAATCAAAATATGTGTGTAGAATGTGAGATACAGCAAGTGCTTAGAAAATCCTCAGAGAAATTACATTTTAAATTACTTTTATTGTGGAAAAGAATTTTCAGGAGAGTTTCTGTTTTTCTTATATAACTTCAGATAGCAATGCCAAAACAAGTGCCCCTGAGTGGATATTCAATGCCCAAGAACGTTAGTTAAGTAGCAAATAAGCAATTTTCCTGGTTTCATTATCACCTTTATTTCTAAATGTGAGTATTCAAGTTAAACATTCAGCTAAACTGCATTGCCTAAAAAGATAATTTATATAGCTAATGTATGTACTATTCCTTCACTTTAATTCACACCTCTTAAAATACATGCAGCCTTGAAGTTAACATCAATAGCATGTTATATGTACTTCAGTAAGCTTCCTGTGAAGTATTCTGCATCTAAACTGTGTTGACCATGCCTGAGCGGTCTTTCACCATAGCTTCAGTCCCGAAACTCCCAAATAATTTTTATTGTCTTCTGATGCACATGTTTTTATCTCTCTTTTGAATACGTTTTCACTAATGTTTTGACCTAAGCTGTATGTACTGTTTCATATAAAAACTTATCACTGTGTTACTCAGTCTCTGAAAAACTTCTGGTATCCACATTCTGCTTTTAAGAGGCAAATCTCTTCTCTGCAACTGAAATTTAGGACAGCCATACAAAGGATACACATCTCTTGTATCAAGTAGAAATTGGATCTAGGGATCCTCAACGTGGCAACATTCAAATGTGTTTAATGTTTGTCATTAAAGAAGTCTTTCTGCAATGTGCAGAGAAGTAAAACTGCAAGAATTATTCCAAGTATAATTTATTGTTCTTTCATGCCGTTGTGTTTGGGCAAGGGGGTGATTCCTCACTATATCTCTTATGAACCTCCATAGCACTGTGGTTTATATTTCAAGCTGAGCACTTGGGATTTCACTTTGACTCCACATCAAACAATATACTTAAAGAGACTGTCAGCATGGTATCCAAGTTTTTGTGCTTTCAATACTAATCATGTCTTGTTAATCCACACTGAAATATTAAGTAGAAATAGTAACATTTAGACATTTAACTTCCTTCTGCTTATACACCACACCTGTTGAAAGAGAGCCAGAATGTGTGTTTAACATATTTTAACCTGTAAAAGTTGTCTGTTCCTTCTTTTTTTTTTTCCTTCTCTTCCACTTCCAAAAAAAAATCAAGCTTTTTTTTTTTTTTTACTCTAGAAAGCTAGGAAAATTTCTTTCAATTTTAAACTCAATGTTCAACTCCTTGGAAATAAATATTTAAAGCACCTTTTTATTTAGAAGTCTGCCTGATTTCTGATTTTTTCAATTTGTTGAAATTTTTCAAATGTTAATTGAAATAAACATTAATTATAATAGTACTAATTAGTAATGTACTGTACTGGTATCTCAAGGTCCCAGCTTACCATTGTTTTAAGCATTGCATATACACACAATAAGTGGAAGTCTTTCCTAAGGTTGTTTACAAGACAACTGGACAACATGCAAATATGCTAACTATCTTATTCTTACACAGGGAACATAGAGAAACAATGGGGGTTAAGTGACAAGAATCAGAAAGAAGAATGAAAAGAAGTTTCCTGAACAGAATTCACTATTTCCTGAAACTTTTAATTGGTTTAGACCCTTTTTGTCTTCTTGTGTTTTCTGTCCACAAGGTGCATAAATTTCCTCTGGATCATTTATGGCATTAGACTTCGATTCTAATTTGATGAACAAGACTCAGAAGTTTCGCTGAAAACATCTTTATGCCTCAGGCTAAAAGTGCAAATATACATATTTAAAAATAAAATTACCATTCAGCAATACTCTTGCAGTTACTTTTCCCATTAGTATCCACTGAGTATTATAATTATAGAATCATAGAATCATTTACGTTGGAAAAGACCTTCAAAATTGTTGAGTCTAACCACCATCCATGCCTACTAGACCATGGCACAGAGTACCTCGTCTATGCATTTTTTGAACACCTTCAGGGATGGTGACTCAACCACTTCCCTGGGCAGCCTATTCCAATATCTGACAACCCTCTCAGTAAAGAAATTTTTTCTAATATCTAACCTAAATCTCCCTTGCCTCAACTTGAGGCCATTTCCTCTCATCCGATCTCCAGCCACCTGACAGAAGAGACCAGCACCCACCTCACTACAACCCCCCTTCTGGTAGCTGTAGAGAGTTATGAGGTCTCCCCTCAGCCTCCTCTTCTCTAGACTAAACAGCCCCAGCTCCCTCAGCCGCTCCTCATAAGACTTTTAAGTCTTAAACTATTCTATGATTCTATGATTCTAAAGCAGACACCACAGTAGGTCAGATGAAATGTTCCCTAAGAGTCTGTGGTCACTGCATGGACTGCACAGGTCCCACCAGAGACAAGCCAGGTGTGGAAAGGTGCTTTGTAGGTAGCCAAAGTAAAGTTAGGTTAATCCCGTACTATTGAAAGTAAAATGGTGCATCTTGGTTCAAGATTTACATGAACAGAATTGTAAAGTTAAAATTTTGGACGAGTACTGTAGCTTCTAGATAATCCTGGTCTGTGTCTTCCTGAGAAATCCAGCCAGCATTACTAGACACTCTTTAATGTATCGTTGTAGTTTAACCCCAGCCAGCAACTAAGCACCACACAGCTCCTCGCTCACTCGTTCCCCCTCCCACTGGGATGGGGAGAAGAATAAAAAAAAGTAAAACACAAAGGTTGAGATAAGAACGATTTAATAACTAAAATAAAAAATAATTCTAACAATAATAATAGTAAAATATAATAATAATATTGTAATGAAAAAGAATATAAAGGGGGGGGGGGAGGAACACAAGAAAAAAGAAGTGATGCACAATGCAATTGCTCACCACCCACTGACTGATGCCTGAGCATCCAAGTCCCCACAGTTTATATACTGAACATGATGTTCTATGGTATGGAATATCCCTTTGGCTAGCTCGGGTCAGCTGTCCCAGCTATGCCCCCTCCCAGCTTCTTTTACACCTGCTGGCTGGCAGAGCACAGGAGACTGAAAAATCCTTAACTTAGGATAAGCGTTACTCAGCAACAATGAAAACATCAGTGTGTTATTAACATTATTCTCACACTAAATCCAAAACACACTGTACCAGCTACTAAGAAGAAAATTAACTCTATCCCAGCCAAAACCAGGGCAGGCAGTTTTTCAAATTTTACCCCAAATCCTATCTCAGAAGCTTCAGAGGTCCCTGAATTGTTCTGGGAAATATAAGATTGTTCTGCAAAAGACTTTCATGAACTCAAGAAACCACTAATGAAAAATGATCTGGACACATGTCTCTTCTTGGGCCATTTGTGGTCAAGATTATTTATGGAAGGATTTCAACTTTCCATAAAAGCACAGAGAACGTCTGATACACAACTAACGTGATGTAGTAAAGTTTCTGAGTTTCTGAGTAGATGCCAGGATATACCTGGGCAGGGAACTACGATGCCATCTTACCCAACAGAGAATACAGCAACTGGTGCTCTAAACAAGTCCTTCTCAACATTTCCAGAGCCACAGCCACCTTGGCGATTGATGGCAAAGAAAATGCACAAACCACCTCATGCAATGGTTTTACAAGCAGACACAACGCTGGCTAGGCCTTGGACTTTTATTTTACCCATTTTATCACTGCTTTGTAAGACAGTATGTGCACACAGAAGATTATTATTTTTGCAATTAATTGCAAGGGTTTTGCAGATTGTTTTCTGATATCATTTGGTCCCCACTATACTTGAGCCAAACACTGAAGAAAGCTTTCCTAAAGGTTTTGAGCAAGGAGAAATTATTTTTAAAGAGGATTAATCTATAACTTCAGTATGTGCATTTGTGTATGTTTGTGGGTCTAATTCAAAGGCAGTGAACTCATTAAGCTCAGTATCGGGCCCTAACCAATTATTTTAAAACTAAATTTTAGCGCTGTTCTATAAATATTGCTCTTTTATTTTCTGGCCCTGTGAATGTGGCAATGTTTGCTATTGAGAGGTATGCCTGATAGGAACAGTGAGTCAGACGGATTTCCTGAGGAGCAACTTCCAGAGGCAGAAGCAGCATGTGAGGTTTCTCAGTTCCCAACAATACCAATTAGATGGTCTCCTGACACAAACAGGCTGCTAAAAAAAATAACTTTCACTAAAATAACTGTATGCCTCCTGCCCAGATTTAAAATAAATCACTTTGTCCTTTAAATATGCCAAACAAAACTCATCTGGGCATCTGAAGAGCAACATTGCTAATGAGCAAGCCTGTCCTATTTGACAACTGTGGATACATAAGATGTGTGTAGAAAATTCAGTCAAATGAGGAACTTGGTAGCAAAAATGCAAAAGGGTGAGTTTCATATGGGATACAAATGATAAGAGGTGAATAGATTATTATTTGAAAGGCAGGTTCAGAAAGAAGCTTCTTTTCAAAGACTTGATTAAGCCACCGCATACTCCTGTAAACATTTTGTGGTCTAACAGATCACTTTACACTTATAATAATCCTTGCTTTATTAATATGCTGCATTGTTCATATATTTGGACCTAATTTTAAAAGCAAATTAAGGTTTCTAAGATGAAACTCACTGCCTGAGGCTGTATCTCAATTTGGGGAAAAAAAAAACAACACATGAGCTAAGATAACTGATTAAAGAAAATATTTTCCTTATGGTTGATCTGAACCCTCGGGTGCATTCCAGCACGGTGGCCTGCTCTGCCAAAGACTGCACACCTCCAGGTGTGGTTAGGGTTCTGAAGATAATGTCATTTGCTTGGTTTTGATACCATATTTTCCTGCTTGGAATGGACAAATAAGCTAGGATGTAAAACATGCCAATTATAAAATTATGCACAAATGACTTAACACAACAAAAGCAAAGTAATGAGACCAATCCTGTGAAATCTGTTTCAAGAAGAAAGGAGACAGAACCACAGCACATGGCTGGATCAAGCTGTGTGCCAGAGCATACAATTTTATTACACAGCTTCAGAATAAATATTATACTGTAAGAGTGTACTTACATCCACCTCGCCTTGGTCAATCACATAGAAGTTGTCTCCTTCATCACCTGGAAGCAAAATACAAAAGGTGATTGTTTCCTGAAGGTCTGCTAAACTATTCAATAATTTCCTGTCTCCATATTTAACCCTGTACATATTTGCACAGGTTTGTACACCAGATTACTTACAGAGAGATTCGTTTTCTGAAACAACCTTGCCTATTTGCCTTCATAAATCAAAATATCACTATGATTTCTTCCTATTAATATCTTTCAATTGCATTAATTTATCTCTTCTGATTGATTCAACACTTCATTCAGTGTAAACACACAAGAGGCTTTAATATAGCCTGAGGGTCATGAAGTCCTCCACAACATGCTGCAAGCACGCAGGTAAGTTGCCAGGTGCGATAACTATGATACAGCACAATGAAGTGTTGAATATTACCAACAACCATAAAAATATTTTCCATTTCTAATTACTCTCAGCTAGCCTGTGCCACCCTTATGCATTCTGAGCTGTGGTTTACTTCCTGACTATCTTCAGTTAAGGAATGAACATTTTAATTTGAAGTGCTATTTATCTACATTTAACTGCAGCACTTTGAAACCCTGGAGATCTACCCGTGTGGTTTTGTAAGAGACCTCTGCACATGTAGCAAAAGACCTGCATCCATGAACTTATGATATAGCCACACACTTAGATGCTTCCAGAATGTGGTTATTCTTCCCGTTATGAAAAGAGGGTGAAATCTCGAACGGAGAGATGTGAATTGTACAATCTTAGCAAACATACAAGGGAAAAAAATGAGAATAATAATTACCCTGTTGTATGACTGTTTCTCCTGCGATGTGTGTGACAGGGAACATGGCATCAAATATGTCACTGGAAAAAAAAAAGAAACATTTATTGATGAATCAGACCTATTTCTTATCTAGTCAGTAGACCTACCTCCATTGTTTTATTTAGCCTTCATTAACAGATTTTGCAGAAAAAGAAAAGGAAAATGGTAGTTGTAACTGGAAAACGAGCCCCTGCTTGGCAAGAAATCAAAATAACTAGCTAGGCACAAGCTGTGGTTTAAAACTAAGTGAGACCGCAATTCAGTGCATGTTATTTTGAAAAAACTCCTGAATTATATGCATATAGGCCCCTTCTTACAGCACTGCACAAACTAGCCAGCCTGCGTATTTTATTGCCTAAGCAGACAGATTTCAGATTTTCAGCTGCGATCAGTATGTGTCACAGCAGTAATTGCTAGATGCCTAAACGGGAGCTCTCCTCTTCTGAACATCTGGCCTCGCATTTACAAGCAAAACCTGTTCCACAATACAGAGCACATTTGGAAAGGTAGATGGCTCTAAATTAATGTAGCATAAGACCTGGCAAAAGATTGCATACACAGTACAGAAGAGGCCAAACTCTGAAAATCTTAGTGAGTTACTCGTGAGAAGGGAATTTGACCAATGCTACAGAAACACCAAAGCTGCAGAAGAGCCTTGTGCTCATTAATCATCGCTGAATTACACACCTTACTGTGGTCTCCAGCATACTGTCACATATCCTTAAAAGGCCAGGCAGAGCAGCAAGGACGGGAATGCACCCTGCACCAACACTTTGGGCAACTTGCCCAAATCCAGTCCTTTGTTTCTTGAGGGAAACAGCAGGCTCTGTGGAGCCAGGGCTTCCTTTCCCCACATCAGATTTTGGGGAGCTTATTTTGAGAAGCATGAACCACACCAAGACGGGCACTCCCCACCTCTCTTCCCCTTCCTATGTATCAATCTCAAGGGCTAAAGGAAGTAGCTCCCCGACACAAACAAAAGGCAGCAAGGAGGAATTGTTAACTAGTCTCTTCCCTGGTCTGGTCTAGGAATGGTCCATCCAGGGACCACTGACGACAGCGGCGAGATGAAACGCTTCAGCCTGGAATAGAGCAAAGTCCTCACAATCCTAACAGAGCGTGAGCAGTGAAGAAACCTAAAATTTTCATCGAAATAGCCAGAAGATCAGCAAAAAAACCCATGCTACATTTCAATGCCTTATATGGCAAATGCATATTGTAAAATCCCATTATTAGCTTATTTCCTGTTCAACTGTTCCAGAATTTATTCAGGCTCAGTTCTAGGAAATGTTTCACTCCTAAGTTCAAATTGGTCATGTCTTTCCTCTTCAGCAGCCAGAATGTTTTTGCTCAGTATTGCAGCTCTGCGTCAGCACCGCTTGTAGAACTGGGAGATTTCAAACCAGGCATCTCCCGCTGCTCCACAATACCTGCAAGGGATGCTTACCCCATGACCTATAATAAAATGATATATTTTATGCCTATTGTTTCATCAGGCCAAGCCTGTGCTATTTCTACTCACATTCAGGAAATACCTCCACCACGGATAAAAAGCCTGCTCAGAGGCTCTAAGGAGAAACCTCTTTCTCACCTCATTCTGAGCACCAACGTAAAGACCTATAATAAATTATACTGAAAAGTATATGGACTGTATTCTTAAATCCACTAAACTCATTTTTAATGATCTGAAACGGGTTCAGCATTTCTCCAGTTCAAGGGACTCCTCTGTTGGCAGAAAGCATCTGTCTGGTGCAGGCTGTGGAGCTGGTCCCTCTGCCAGCCCTCGGTGCCCTCCACCTACAAGAAACGGCAGCTGAGGTTCAGATGAGATGGGGGAAATACCACGGCGGTAGGTGCCCAACGGGAACAGCCACCGAGGGACCTTCTGTCGATGAGGCAACTCAAGCTGTTCTTCACAGTAGCTCTGGGACCTGGAAATTCAGTACGACGGAGGCTCATTTGCCTCCCTGCGGCTTCCCCTTGGCTGTGCCTGGGCACCTCGCTGAGCTTTAAGAAGAGTCCCGCAGCCTGCGGAAGATTTACTGGAGGAAAAGGCACTCTGCGTGGCAGAGAAGACAGTCTTCAATGCGACACATCCAAAAATAGGCACAACACTGTAAATATCAATAACCAAACCAAAACGTGACTGTTTGAACAAACTTGGAAACTTTTTAAAAATAGAAATACAAAGGAAATAACTACCTACAGTTTCACCGTTTCATCTTTGCTTTAAGGCTGTATTTTATTTGTAATGTAACAACTGACTGGATAAACAGTGCCCAATAAAAGATGTATAGCACTGCACCCTTCTCCAAAAGGTTCCACATTTCATTTCCACAACACCTTTTAGTTTTACCAAAAAAATCCTTCTTAAAACTCACGGACTAAAACTTCCAGCTGACAGTGTAATGAACCCAAAGTGAATTAGCAACAACAGCAGTTTTATGCTAATGTTCTGCTGTGTAGCAGTGTAGAAGAATATTAGTGCAAATATTCTAGCACCCCATATATGACGTGTTTCAGTGAAGTCTTATTCTTATTAGACCAAGGCTTGGATTTTTAAAGAGACATTTGAAGGACATATCATCAAACATTAGTCTAAAATACATATGAACGCACCAACACACAAGGTACCCAGAGTCATGGTGATGTTCATTTACATCTCCAAAGTGCAACAAGGGCATATCTTTGATAAATAAATGTAAGTGACCAACAATATCGTGACTGCCACTGGAAACACATCGTCATGTTTCTTTTCTACCAGGGAACTACTGTTCTTAATTGATATGGTTAGGCCAAGATCTCTCACAGTGATTAATGAGTCGGACTGTTTCTGCTTTTGGATGCTCAAGTTGAGATTCATTAAATAGTCTCAGATCTCAGATGATATGGATCAGCAGGCAGCCTCAAAGTTTCTCAACGTACAAATCTGGCAGCCAAGAACTGGGACATTCAGAATACCACCAAGGAAAACCACCCTTCTGGAAATTATCATCTCCTAAAGTACCAAATGCTTAAGGTCCCTGTATGAAATCTGGCTTTTGATTTAATTCAGACTAAGTGTAGAATCTGTCTGGAAATGTTTCTTATTGCCTTTATCCTCAGTGTCTGAAATAAACACAAAAATGTCACAAGGATCAATATACCACAATACTTTGAAAATTTGAAAAATTTGTTCCTGACCCAAGCCAAAATCTGAAACTACAATAAACAGACAATTTTCCACCTCCTCAACAAACGTCCGATGCTCCATATTCAGGTTCAGCCATGTGTCCTGGGTCCGTACTATGTAGTGAAAAGAAGCTTTAAATACTGAATAAGTTAAGAAATGGCACTTGCTAAAGGTATAAACAATATGGCCAAGGCCAAAAATATGGCCTGTTATTTTATTTCCTGTACCATGCACCTGTTTCTAAGACATTTAAAATCACTCTCTGACTATTACAGTAAAAAAAATCCCTTACGCATACAGTGCTGCAACAATCTCACCACCAAGCAGAGATTGTAGCTATGTTCTCCTACAGCTCTGCAAAAGTAGGTAGTTGTATTTCTTGGGCTTGAAGGTTTTGTTAAATAATTAGGGCCAAACACATGCATACACATTCCTAACAACCAAAATTTTTTTCAAGCACAAGCAGGTTTTATTCCAGCATAAACAGAAAGCCAGAAAAACAGTGGTTAAGTCTTCACGAAATGTTGAACTACCATGATTTCATCTTCTGTCTGAGCTGCAGCACCAAGAACACAGCAGCCTCTGTCTTCTGTCCCTGCACCAACTATTTAACTGTTGACACTGACCGTGCTAGCAATGCAGTGCACTGAATTGATATGGAAATAGTTTGATTTTTTGCCAGGATTTTTATGATTGTGCTGTAAATGAGAACTGCTCAGAGGGATTTCCTTATTTTGCTGAAAATGTATCATTTGCCCTGTTTCTGGATGACTTATTCAGGTGATGGAAGAAGAAAACAGGGCACCAGTTCTGGTATTTCAGCTGTTGTTTCATCAGACTGCAACCAAGAGAGATGCACTGCACCCAGCATGTCCCAAGCTCAGCATCAGTGCTCGGAGGGCTCCTTCTCACCCTCTCCAGAGCCAAAGCTTTTGACAGGCTTTGCAATTTTTTCACAGCTTCCCTACCTACTTCCAGACGATCTGTATCTGGTTACTCATGGCACGTGGAGTCAAACTCTTGTTCCAATCAGAAGGTATCAAAGGCAATTTTTGACTTGGAAGTGTAGTTGCAGGTGGGACTCTATGTACCTGAATACCCACATGTGGATCCAAAGGGAGACGTTAGCAGGACATTACTAACGTTTTCCAGGGGGATTTATGCATGTTTAATTCTTTGTAACTTTTTGACAGTATCATTCAAAAACAAATTACAAGAAAAGATTGTGAGCAGCATAAAACATACAGAGAGCAGTTAACCAGTCTAACAAAGTGAAACCAAGAAATGTGTTTAGACATGAAATCTCTATCTATTCAATCAAAAAATACCATCTGTCTTCTCAGGGAATATCAAAATTTAAAAGACTTTTTTAAAAAGGTCAAAGATATCAAAGGCTTGCAGCAAGTTTTAACACATAAAGTGTCTTCCGTGAGTGTACAGGAGAATTGCAAACAATTGCAATCAGATCTGAAATCACAGGGGCTGATCCTCTGCTGTCTGTCATCTCTAACGACATCTGGTCACCTGTCCAGGTTGAGCCAATTCCCCTCTCACACAAAGAAGGAAAACTCCACTCAAATCAATGAGACTGCAGCTATTTAGCCCAGCAAAGAGTCTATCACAGTGACTGCAAAATAAATATGATGAAACACTTTGCTGATTTAATTCAATAGCTTTTTATAGACCCCTTGTGCCAAGATGCAAATGAGTGTGCTAAGAGGAAGCCAGTAGAGAGGGCAAGGCCAAGGGGTTCTCTTTCTCATGAGAAAAAGTTAGTGATAAAAATAAATCATCTCATCTTCTTTCACACCGAGGCTGTTTGGAGTCGATGTAGAATATGATAGACAAAAAAAATTATGTGCACTGTCGGTAATATAGCACTGGCAATGGGCAACTGAGAAGAAGCTTGTTAAAACAAAGCGAGAGAAGGAGGATTCCAAGCACTTTCAGAACCAGACCACGGCAATGGCCAAAATAGGGAAACTATGTAAGACAATTTATCAGTTTCACAATCAGATTTCTTTCCAGCCCTTGCTGTGCTGAATGCATTGCAGGAAAGGAAAAATGGAAGACGCAAAATGTATACGTGTTAGGCAAAAATGGAAAATCCTCGTTATACCTGCAGGTTATAATTTGTCAAGAGTTCAATCAGAACAATTTCATTCTGCAGGCAGACCCAGAAAGCCTTCAATGTGTGTGCTCTACACAGTTTTTTCTTCTTTTGCTATCTCTCTAGCAAAACAAAGCAAGCCCTGTATTGTTGAGGATAACGTTAAAAGATATGTAGCTGCTCTGGCATAATTCAACAAAAGACATGCAACATTTTCTTGGAGTGAGGCTGCCCTAGCAGGAGCACTCCAGCATTTTAAACCTTTCCTACTTACATACCTTTAAAGTTTAGTAAACAAGGTTAATAGTAACTCCACCTTTCTTTAGCTGTAATTCTTATATCTGGGTACTATTTTAAGATTTCTAAAGTTTCGGGGGGGGGAGGGGTGTCTCTTCTCACATATGTCTAATATTTTGTTATGATTCATTTCCTGAAAAGATAACTTTCTAGCAATCGTTCTAACAACTGCTTCTCCTGCCCTGTAAGGATGAAGAGCACAGAATTTAAACCAAACTGGCTTCAATTAACATCCGTGTAGTGAAGGAATAAATGCAGTATTTACCACTGAATAAAATGCAAGGGTCTATGCTATGTGTAAGTATAAGGCTTCGATCCATACTGCTTGTTCCTAGGAACGCTGCAAGTCCTTGCTGATGTACTATACCGAAACCACCAAGAAAATAATACTATTATTTACTGACTACTGAGAATAAAAGTAATGCATCCAGGTAAAATAAAAGATTCCCTTTTAGAGGTATGTAAAATTAACATCCCCAAGGTTACAAGCGCTATAATCTAATATGTGGTGTCACAGGCACGTACCTAAGAAAGAGAGTCAATACTGAAGGCTTAACAAAAACATTACCCATCTACTTCTGTTAATTTCTTTTCCTGTTAGGACAGCAACAAATGAATTACAAATGCAGCATACAAAGCTATTAACAATTGAGAATATTTAATTACTTCATTATAATGGCCAATATTTAGTTATTATTACAGTTAAAACATGCATTAATTTTACTATAATGACCATATAAGTCTTTGAAATCAGACATGAGAAGAGATTCTGAATGGCAGGTTAACATTAAAGTCCATGTCTAATTCCGTAACATTTATTAAGGCACAAGTCCACATAACTAACAGACATGTGAAACAGAAAGAAATAAAAAACTGTCATCTTCTATTTCTGTGAAGTATTTCCATTTTTACTGGTTTATGAAGTCCTTTTATAGCTTCATTAATTATTACACCGAAAGAACTGAATACAACTTTATGAGCAGAGCATCAATTCATTTTACAGACTCCATACATCTACATGTCAATGGTTCACATCATCTCCCACGTGTTAACAATAGCTTTCAAAGCCAAAGAGTTTCCGCAGGGATCTTCATCTGGAAAACAATCTGCCATGGCCTACTGCAATAAGAGGTAAAAAAAGGGGCCAAGCCTTACGGCTCAAAAGTGACAGGGTCCAACTCCACATCCTACCCCACTGCTTCTGACAAGCAGGGCTTGGCAGAATTTGTAATTCGGGTCCATCTCTTACTATGGTCTCTACCTAACCTCTCCGGAGGTTGAGGGACGACCCGCGCTTCCTTTCGCTAGTCCCAGTTCCTGACCCATCAGCCTGTTCTCAGAAGCAGCCCTGTGGCAAGGCACGCGGGGGGTGGTGGGAGGCAGAGAAGGACATCACACGATGCGCACGTTAAGCCACGTATCACGCTGTGTCTAATGCCACCCCACGGCATCCCTTCTAACAGAGCCGGCTGACCCCCGGGCAGCTCTCAAGTCTTTCACAGCAGACGAGTCTCATAGGTTTTCACCGTTTGTAGTTCAAGGACAACTGCAGACTGGGCTGTATCAATAGGACTGTAGCCAGCAGGTTGAAGGAACTGATTATTTCCCTCTGTTCAGCTCTTGTAAGACAGCCTGGAGTACCACGTCCAGTTTTGGGCTCCTCCATACAAGAAAAACACTGACGAACTGGAGCGAGTCCACAGTGGCCGCCAAAATGGTCCAGGGCCTGGAGCATACAGCGGATGAAGAGAAGATGGGAGAACTGTGTTTGTTCTCTTGTGAAAAGACGATCAGGGAGATCTTATTGCTGTCTACAAGTGCTTAATGGGAGGGTGTAGAGAAGGCAGAGCCAGACTTTTCTTAGAGGTGCACAGCAGAAGGATGTTAAGGCAACAGACACAAATGGGAACAGAGGAAATTACCACCTGACATAAAGGGAGAAAAAAATTCACTATGAGGGTGATCAAACCCTGGAAGAGGGGCCTAGGGAAGAGGATAGTTTCCAAACTCAGCTGGGCCAGGCTGTTGGTTAGGGCAGACCTGC
Organism: Aviceda cuculoides; assembly: GCA_035590195.1. NCBI lineage: Eukaryota > Metazoa > Chordata > Aves > Accipitriformes > Accipitridae > Aviceda > Aviceda cuculoides. Next base: position 13,255,988 of record JAVJGG010000061.1, read on the forward strand.
TTTGAGCAGGAGGTCAGAGCAGGGATGCCTGGAAGCCCCTTCCACCTGCCGGCAGCCCAGGGTTTGGCACTGGGCTTCTCCCAGTGGGAGAGATGAGGTGGTCCTGTCCTGAGCCGCAGACACGGGGGAGGCGGGGGAGCGTGAGTCAGGAGGCCAGCTGGAGGAAATCCCATGCATAATGCATGGAAAATATGCTCTCCGTGTACTGATGTAGGAATATCTGCGCCCTTCTGCATGAATAATTGCTATGAGGCTGTATCCCAACTTCACATCACTGATACCACTGTTCATCAACAAAGTCTGTGTCTACCAGGAGGCCTTGATTAGAAATTGGGTAACATGGTTTTGCTGGGAAAAAAACAGTTTGCTGAAACTGAATAGTCCTCTGCAAAATGGCTGATGTCATTACCCATTTAAAATGTTTTAAAAGTTTTGAAACTGTCTAAATGTCCTACTGCGATATCTTCAGAAGATCTACTTTTCACTATGAAATTACTTCGAAATTAAGTTTCTCAGTAAAAGGTTAAAATCAAAATAAGGCATTGTTGAAAATGATATTTCAGCTGAAGTTAATCACATTTGTTTGCTTGTCTTCTGTGCGTGAGCATTCTCAAGATTTTAGTCTTGGAACTAAGATTCAAGATGGGGGAAAAATTTAAATGCCAAAAGAAAAACAAACAAGAAAAAAACAAACCAGAGAAACTTGGGTCAATAAAATACACTTCCTACTTGGTTACAATGTACAAATATATATATACACACATACAGAGAAGCACACATACTAGACTACACAGGCTTCTTTCTATTTTAGCAGGTACAGGATAGTGATTAGGAACTCTTTCCCTAGCCAGCAGGTACCAGACACTAATGTAAAGATAGAGACATTTATGGAGGTTATATACTGTAAGAATACAGCATTGCTGCAAGCATATTCTACCGAAGCTCCTACTTTGAGAAAGCTCCAAATACATTATTATTAGAAGCACAGAAGGGCACTGTAACAAAGTCAAAGGCGTTATTTGTATGCATTGGCATCGTAGAAGTGACCTGGGGAAACGCTTAGCAGAATGACAAACCATGTACTTCAGACAAAGTGGGCCAAATTCATCCCTGGCGTCACCGAAATGAGGTCGGTGTATCTGAGCTGACTAAAGGACGGCCCTTTAAGTCACAGCTGAATATATATGATTTACATTTTATGCATAATTAATTACTTGTCTCTTTCTCAAACATTCTAGAAAAGCAATGTCAGATACCATGCTGAAAAAGATAAATATTTTATCTTAATAGCTGAAAGAAAATTGCTTCTAGTGGGACAGAAACACACCACCACGAGTAATTATCATCCCCAAAATAAATCTCTGTTTTTATTAATATGAAGCAAATTCCAGCAATGATAAAGGGTGTCCATAACAAAGTTCCCATATTTGAACAATTTATTCTTTCTGGTACTTTTAAATCTTTTCACTCTTTAATTTCAAGCTCCCTCTTCTGGACTATCCCAATGAAGCTGGAGTCACTACACACTACTCCTCATCCTTCCTTTAGTATTCAGGTAACACAGCTAAAGCAGCCCTTGGTAAATGGCACTGATATAGGTCACTATAATCAACAAGGCCCAACTCTGAAAATATATTAGTATATGCTGAGATTTAAATTGCTCCCAGAGGTCTGCAGTTATAAATACACTATTATGTGACCTCCTGGAGTAGATGATGGAGGAGATGTCCCTCAACACAGGGACACGGGACATTATATCCCTAGAGATACCCCTATATAGGGATATAGGACATTATATTAAATAATATACTATGATTAATTGTATTTCACATGTACTTAAGTAAAGAAAAATGAAGAAAAACATACCATGTACATTACCCTATTTTTCACATTGTGCAGTGAAAAGAAATACCTCCCTCACTACAGTAATAGCATTTGTTGTTTCTCCTTTGAGACTGAGATGGAGGCCATTCTTTCACGAAAAAGAAATTATATATGTTTGTGTTTTCTTGTATCCCTATGATTAGCAAACTGTTGACAGAGAAAGATTTATTCTAATACTTCACCCACTTTTCCTATTCAGAGCATGCCTACAAACAAACTGTTGTGATAGTAGGAACTTGGGTGTGAACACAATATTCACCTATTTGCATTCTTTTCTTTCATTTTACTTTTTTTTTTGCACTCTGTGCAAAACTTCTAACAGTTTTCTATAAATACAGGAAAATTAAATTGTATTTGATAATTGTGATTGTTCCTTCAAATCATATACTTTCTGTTCCTACGCACTATTTTTATGACTATAGCTTCTGCACCTAGAAAAAAGGCTTGAGTGCCACAAGACAGCACCTGTGCCTGGCAATTATATCAGCACAAAAATAGATAAAAGATAAGAATTATCAGGTATTAGATTAAAATCTTTTCTTTTCCATGCCTGGTAGCCCTTGCCATTAACATAAAAATCAGGATACTGCAAGAATGCTGAAGATGCTAATGCTAAAGAACGACGTGATGCTACAGAATGACAAGGTGCTCAATATAAATGCAGTTAGAGGGGGGTTTTTTATCATGTTCATATAAAATAGTTTTGTACCTCAGGGAACTCCTGGGGTAGTTTTGGTAATATATGTATCAATACGTAGTGCCACTGGAAAAGCTCGGAAGCAGTTAGAGACTGAAGCCAAGGCTCTGCAGAGTTGTAGTTCCCGAGTCACTCAGCGGCAAGTCAGAAGAACGCGTGCTGCAACTAATCAAGCAGTGTTTGACATGCGTCTCCTCTGGCTGACAGGCACATAACATACGGCTGCAACCATCTCCCACATCTTGCTTAATTAATTTCCATCCTTGTTGTGTGCTCCCACACCTGGGGATATCAAACAGCTGTGTATAATAAAAACATTTTAACCTGTGTTAGTGGATAGGATTCAATTTAGTTTATAATTGGATCAGTAAATGAAATCATTATAAAATAGCTGATAAAGGTTCCCTAGAATGAGTCAGAATTACTTTTTAAAAGTGTGTAAATCTAGTGTTAAATAGCTGATGAAAAAAATTCATAGCTGACACAAAACCACATGTCCACAAGCACTTGCTTTTCTATTTGCATATCTATTATAGCTTACAGACATGTGCAAACTCATACACCCACACATTTTCCTTATGTTTTCCCTAAGTTTATCATTACTCCCCTTCATCTCTGATTCACAGCATTTCTGAGATAGAATCTTTTACAATAAAACGAACTAGAGATAAAATTTCCCTAGACAATAAATACTTCTTTTGTAGGAGCTTTTTAGTGAACTATCGCAATTAAGCAGCTTCGTTTTTTTACAGCACCGCTAGTTCAAAGGAGGAGAAAATAGAGATCGATCAGATCAGATGATACATGCATTTTTCCTTAAGTGATCTGTATTTGCAGGGGTCTGAAGGACAGGGAGCTTTTTAAGCATGAAGAACAGTTTAAAACTATAGATGCACAGAGACCTAAAGGTGCACTTTCATCATACCTATATAAATAAAATCTGATGCAGTTACATTAGTTTGTTCCATCTTTCTTAGTAATTTTCTTTCCAAGCCTTCACCAACCACTAAAATGTACATCAAAGACATCTTGAAGACACCCAGCAATATCACTGGCAGCAACACCTGCTACTCCGAACCTCACAGCACGAATTCCCTCGCAGTTTGCTCTGTTTCCAAAACCTGCCTAGCAAACCTGCCTAGCAAACGTGGCACTAATCTCTTCTGCATTCTGCTGGAAACATGAACAAAATCAAGAGTGCCCAACATTAAATTCTGCAATGTAATATGCACGGGTCTACTTTTATCTTTCCACGGTGATAGCAAATCTGGAAATCTCAGCTATGTTGGGCTTTCGTTAGCATTGCTGGGTGGGAGAGGGGGAAAAGCGGTGTTGTATATGCCTTTCTGCATATCTGCAGTACATTTTTTAAATGCCTAGTTGAAAGGGAACATGAAGAATTCATCGGGCAGGCCGGTGGATCACTATTAACGCAGATGTTTGTGGTCACTCTTAGTCCAAACCTTCAAACACCTTTTGCTTGGCTCTGCTAACTCCATGTTTGCCTTCACACCGGTATAATTTTTAAGCAATTTCTCAGCAGGAAGAATTATATTTTATGGCATTAAATAAACCAGGACAAACTCAGCCCCGAAACAAATTGCAAAAAAAACTTGCAGGAGTACATTATCACACGACTCATGTTGCTTCCTCCCAACTAAATAACCCTCCCGGTTCACAGATTTCTGTTTAATTTGGCCTCTGGCATGACAGAAAGGAATTTTTTGCCCATTTACACAACTCTATGAATCAAACCTTGACAACAGTAAGCTGCTCTTCAGTCTGAGTTAGAGGCATGCATCGAAAAACAGCCAAGTGCTGTGCTTGCTCTATCAGGTCTCTTGCATAAACCAGATACAATATGGCCTGTAGCATAAAAACCCCTCTGAAAAAAATATGCTTCTCGGTTCCTTCTCTCAAAGACTTGATGTATCAGCAGGTATAATTGCTCCAAATCTTGAATCCTGTCTGGGTACACTGCTGTGAACTGCTCCAACACCAGCACCTTAAAATACTCTGTCTGTAAGCTGAGAACTGATTTGGGTTGGTTTAAAAAACAGTTTAAAAAAATAGAGTATTTTGCTTGTTAAGAAACATATCTCCACTGGTTTAAATATATTTTTAATGTAGGGCAAGCAGGCTTTATCTGTGTTGATACGAAATTCCAAAATACAATAAAGAAATGAAGCAGAAATTTCAATACTAAAGCCCACTTAAAAATAAATCCAATTAAAGGGAATAAATAGGACAAGAGAACAATTAATTCCTTGTCTTTGCTTCTCTTCAAGGAATATTCATACAAATCCCTGGTCTGACATTTATGCCATTTCATGTGACGGGGATCAGAATTCTCCATAGCACAATGTTTTTAAACCATTTACCCCGACAGCACCTTTACAAGGAATCATAGAAACCTCTCCACATTCACAGAACATTTTCTGTAGGCTCACAAAGGGTTTAACCCTGCAAGCTTTTATCCATGTGAACAGTCAACACTCGAAATAAAAGGAGTAATTTAAAGAAAAGGGGGTGGTAGAATCAGGGATTTGGAGTAAGAATGTTCTGGGATGAAGAACATCTCTCTTATCTGTGCTGGTGAAGTGGCTTGTAATCACGAGTATTATGTATGTGCTTTGTAATGCAATAATAATAATAACAAGGAAAATGTTGAGCTCAGTGCCTGAATTAAGTAACTGTCCTGGATCCTTCAGGCTGCTTTATTTTAAAGACAGGGTTTCGCAACTTGTGGACCCATGTCAGATGCTTCATTCATATGTTCCCGTGGCCAGAGGAGGTGGAATAAGGACACGGGCATTTAAACCCCACTTTGTATCTCGCTTTCCAGGGGGAGGACATCAGCAGGCACCCCACCCATGACTGAACGGCTCAAGATAACATTTAGATGCAATGCTCATATCTAAGTATATAGGCAGGAAAGGGCAATGTCTATCCGTGTTTAGGGGTGACAGCCTGGAGAGACTCACAAAGCAAAGCTCCAGACTTTGGGACACTTCGGTTTGAATCTAGACTGAGATGCTATCACACCAAATCAAATGCAATTTAAAAAGAAAACTTTAACAAGAATACTGCAGAGAAATTTCATCGTGGTGAGGGTCAAAAGAGAGGGGAGGAGGAAGGCCACAAAAAGTGTTTCTTAAACAGAGGAGGTAAAGATGGCAGGAGATAAAAAGGTCAGACTAGATGGTCTAAAGGTCCCTGCTAACCCTAAACTCAGTGACAGATACAGAAAAGCAAACACTTGATCTTGGAAAGATTTGCTAATACAAAGAAAGTCTTGAAAAAAGACTAGAAAAGAGCCAGCTATCAAGGTAACGCTTATACCCTGGTAGTAGGTAAATACATGATGAACCACACAAATATACACTGGTACTACGGGCCGCCTCCCTCTCCATTTGAAGTAGCAACTTGCACTCACATTCCGGAGATTCTCCTCAGAAAACGTACCGCACGCTTTCTGCAACACCTCAACAGTAACATCACAGGTTATTAAAAAAATCTTAAACAAATAAACAGATCTGAAAAATAAACTACCAATGTGCCATAGGATTTGTAACATTAAGTTGACTTTAAAAAATAGACTAATACATGCAAAGGTCACTAAAGGATTTATATTAATGATGGAGCTGAACACTAAGCAGATATTGACTTCTGTTAAGGTGAACCTCAAGATTTATTGGCCTAAGAGGTAAACATTGACTGAGATAAATCCAAGGTCAATATTTACTACCAAGGACAATAAATCTTGGTGGCCTATGAAACATGAAATAAATAAATATATATCTATATATACATTCACAGACACAAGCACATCTACAGATATTTACACAAATTATTTGGAAGAATGATCATCAACATAATTTTTTACAGTATGATTTCTTAATTATGCTAGAAAGACCCAATGAACATTTATGAACCACTGTTAGATACATCTATTTGCATATGTCAGCACTGAAGATATCGAAGGGTGACATTCTCCAAGTGACTCCTTTTGCCCACTGAGCTGGGTGAAAAGTTTCTAAGATACAAAGGGAACTCAGGACCTTAAGTGCAAATTAGCTGTCCTATTTCCATCTTAGCTTGAGAACCCATGCTCGTAACTTAAGAAGCAGAATTACATACAGCAAAGTAGTCTGAATAATTGTCAAGCTCTGGACTTATCAGCCAGGAAGACTTCTAAGGAAGCACTTCTGAATTCAGTGCACCTTCATCTAAGGTCAAGTTTCTTCCCACGGAAGGCAAGCGCAGGAGGGGAACACGTGGATATTCTGGAAGTGTTTTAACAAGAGGCACTTTTACTGTAGTTGTGGTCAATTTTGTATAACCTCAGAACAAAGACGTATCAATCAAACTGAGCAAAATAAATAAATAAAAGCACTGGATGACTTTCAGAGTTATAGGCTTTTTCCTTGAACTAGAAAAGCAAATAAATTTAATAGGAGTGCTGACAAAAGTAGACCTTCTTCCCCCAAACAGTATACAAGATCTAAGCCAAAAGGAAACAGATGACTTTGTGTGTTTGTAGGAAGTGATTAGAGAAGATAGAACTTAATTTATTAAGATGGGAGATGGTGATTCTTTTGTTGACTTTTCAGGTCAAGTGTTAAAACCTTTTGCAAATAAGGCGGTAGGTACGCTACAACTAAGCCTTAATGGTTCAGGAGACTGGGCTTTTTTGATACTCTAGGTTTTTCTTGTTCTTCGAACAACTGTTTTGGAAAGCCAAGTGAGAGAAATTTGCAATACTTACCTATGCTTCCTGGTGGCCTCCCCTTTGCAAACTGCACCAGCCTGGGCACTTTGAGGCTGGTTTGGACCAACGCATACTTACCATGCCAATGCAGGACACTGCCTAAAGCCAACACGGCCAGCTTCCACATGACTTCTGACTTTTTTCCCATGCACCAAGGGATGACAGAACAGGCAAAAAAGAAAAAGGAAGAAAAAAAAGGAAAAAGAGGAGAAAAGAAAAAAAGGAAGAAAAGACAGAACAAAGTGCTCTAAAAAAATATTTATCTACCAGTCTGACAAGACTGAGGGAGGAATGTGGTGCTGCGCAGGCAGTGCTGGCCACTGGGTTCGCAGGAAGGAAGAGCAATTAGAAGCGCTGGGCAGGAAAAGGCCTGTTAGCACTGTTACCTTTAACTTAATCTTTAATCTCCTCCTATGCCTCCAACTTGTCACCACAGGCATTAATCACCTTGCAGGTCTTATAGCCATCTCAGGCTCATTTATATTATTCGTTTTAATGGCCTCTCTCATGCCATTGGTGTTCGGTGGTGTATAGTTCTGCCCTTATTTCCTGCTGGCTGTTTTGGTCTACCAAAGCAATGTGGTTTATTTTTACGTAGGTTTCCTAAGGCTACAGTACAGCCACAGGTTTCAGTGATCATATCACAGTTGACCTCTACAGAAAGTACTCCAAAACAATCCATGAAATATTATTGCTCCAAATATTTTAGAAGCCTCTGAAGTCTCATTAATATGAACACTTTGTATTTCATTAAATTTTATTAACGTCCTTAGTAGTTCAAGGAATGGCAGAATGGCTGCACTCTTAAGCAGGATTTATTTCTTAGCTTGCAAAGAAAGGAAAAGTGATTTTCAACTATACAAAAATTGGAACATGGAAGGAGGATAATAAACTGACAAGCAAAAGACAAAATGTCTTTGTACTCTGTCTTCTAAATCCAGATGAGATCTCAGGCTAAGTGTTCTCTCGACAGACAGAATCACTATATAAAACTTATAGCCAAGATTTTCAAAATTAGAAGCCAAAAATCCACATTTATGGGTTTTCAGAAGAACTGATAATTTCAGGACAGTCCTGTTCAGGAAAATATAATGCCAGAATAGACTCAATTAATAAGTACAACTTTGAAATGCTCAGCAAAAGGACTGCTGTCTCCTTTGAGCAGAAGCTGTGTCCAGAACAGGCAGATCTTGTTTCTTGCAAACTATTTACCCCTGTGAAGATGCTTGTAAAAGAGACTATCAGTGAATAGCGATAACAATTACAATATTCAGAATATTTACATTTAATGTCACTTTCACTTTGAAATACTGCCAAAAATTTTCCCTTAAAATTGAAGTTCTTTTGGCTACTGTGAAGAGCCCACTATGGTTTCTTAATGCTATACAATGCATGTTTTATATGGTAAACTCATTTATGTGGTGAAACATTTTATATGGTAATTATTTCACAGCACGCAAAATGATGAGGAAATAAAGAGGAAAGTTTTGGATGAGATTTTAAGAGAAATAGTGACTCAGTGACCTGCTGGGAGAAAAAATGGAGATGCATAAACCTGTTTCAGCTTGATTTTTTAAATTAGAAATAGAAATTTCTAAAAATACTGCCTACTTCACTAGCATTTTGAGGGGGAGATAGCCTAGTAGTTAGTTTTCATGCAGTTGAAAACTAAACCTGTTAGACATCCCACAGGCTGAAATTCTTATTCTGAAAGGCTCAGGAAGGTATATTTTTCCTGATGTGAAATCAGGATTGCAGCATGAATGCCTAACCTTTTATTAATCAACTCAGAAAAGACTGAACTTAAAAGGAACTTTGTTCATCTTTGATGGCTATAGATTGATGTCATCCCAAGGTAACCTGTGCTGCTATAGATCCACCATTAGTCCAACCTCAGTAATGCAAGGCTTAAAAACAAATTTTGAAGGCAAGAATAATGAAAATCAGAGAGGTAATTGGAAAATGAAACACACTGCAATATCTGCCTTCTCCCTTTATTTGATAACTGATATGCTAGACAAAATAAATCAATCAATTCTTCAAGGAAGCATGTTCAGTGCTATGAGGTAAACTGCTGGTTAAAATGGGAAAGTTGATTAGGAAGAAGAATCATAATGTGTTCAAGGCAACAATTTAAGGTAGATTAACAACAGTTGATATTGGAAGTGGAAGAACAAGCCCAGAGGTAGTTTTATTAAGACTATTTCAAGGCCTAGTCTTAAGAAGTAGAGATGCTGTGTTCGGAGGTATTGCACAGAGTATCACAGGAAAAAAATGGATACTTTTGATGACTGAAGTAATAAAGCTGGAATGAAATTCAGTAATCTAACATGAAAGGCCATGCATGTTGAAGTTACAGCAACGATTTCTACTTCAATCTGAATTTATTAAATCACTAGATAACTGTAAGCTACCCTTTTTACCCTTGGCTGGGAAAAAAAGCAAAACCACCCTATATCAGTATAAACTGGATTGCTTCCAAGTGAGCAAGGAAGCATTAATGCCATTGTAAAAGCACTTCTATAAATGATCTCACTTCAATATCGTGCACAATTCTAATCAACCATGTGCAAAAGAAATAAAGAACAAGATGCATTTGATTCAAAAAGATGTAGAAGAAGGTATTCTGGGGTGATAAATGTAATGGAGAGCCTATCTTTTATAAAAGAAGAAAAGAGTTTGAATCATTTACAGCAGTAGAGTAAGTAAAAAAAGCTATCATTTTAATTTATAAATACATAGAAATGAGAGGCAAGGGGAAGGGTGAACATCAGAGTTGAAAAAGAGTTGTTTTAGCTAATGGACAATGAGGGCATGAAAAATCAACACATATAAACATTTAGTCTGGAAATGAGATGCTCTCTTGCCATGGAACGGTAGTGTTATAGAGCAGCTTTCCAACAGCTGTAGACCAATAAACTGGAGAAAATAAAAATATCTTCATTTAGGTTATCTGAGGGATCATATGACTTCATTTTCTACAGTGTCAGATGGCTGAACTCAATGATTCCAGAGAACCCTTTCAGATTATATTCCCAAGGACAAGCAAAAAGATGTTTCCTAGCAGGGCAACGAAGAGTAAAACAAGTGCAGGATCGCTGTCAGAGAAGACACACTGATTTCTGACAGCCTACTCTTGTAACCGAGACGAAATAGCTGGAAACCTCATCAGATTTGTTCCTCTCAACTTTTTAAAAGATGAGAGGCAGTGCCAAACACTCAAAACAATAACGTCTTGCCTTTATAAACAACCTTTAGTATCACTGGATATAAACCAGAGACTTGGACATCTGCTGAGCATGCCTATTGGATTGGCATCAGTGCTCTCCCCCTGGCTCGCACGGAAGGTGACGGGGTCAGGAATGAGACATCTTGTTCTTCAAAAACAATCTTCCATTTTGCCACTGGTAGCTTTCAGAATCCACCTCCTACATAGCTGAAGCCTGTTTAATTTTGCCTGCTTTAGGAGTTTTTTGAGCATCCTCTAGATTTCAATTAGAGCCAGAGAATCCACCTAACTGCACGTGTTGTGCTGAATTACTGACTATCGGGAGATGTGTGGAGTCCGGTCTCTTGGCACAGTCACGGGTAACGCTGTATGTCCTGGTACATACTGGGAACAGATTGTCTGAGACTACTGTAAGAATTTCATTATTACAGATGTAGCTTGGGACTGCCTTTCCTGCTCTTCCACCAAACATGCTTCACCAGCCTTTAATCTATCTGCTAATAAATGTTCTTTTTAAACTGCACAAGCCCTCTCCGTATTTTGCACATTCCCACCAGAGATGCAGACAGCCTTTATCCAAACACACCGGATGGACAAGGAATGTCAGTAACTGGGAAAGGTCAGTACCAGTGGGACTGCAAGAAAAAAGGTGTAAGACCTAAGTAATGCTATTGTTCCCATATCTCCTGAATTCTCACCCTACTCTTCCACCCTTGTCAGGAGACAACCCTACTTGGCACAGCCCAGCATCATGCTGGATGAGATGCAGAACAATCCAGTGCCACATGCCACAGAGTGTTTCTCCAGCTTCAACTAATGGAATGATTAAACCAAAATAGAGTTGTGGATGAATACAATAACTGGTAAATGCACTGGGTGATTCAACCAGATCAAGAAGGAAGGCAGGCATTTGGGTACTGGAATAAGCAGTGCGAGGTCATTAACACCCAGCTGATGGATTAAAAGAAAGGCAAAGGAAATCTCTGAGGTCTCCCTGTTTCTTCCTTTCACTGGTCCGAAGACTGGACAGAAATATGGGCATGTGTAGGGGAGTGTGAGCTATTTTAACCAAAACATTTCATCCATCCCTAAATATGGTCACAAGATTTTAGATACTTGGCTTACTCTTAAACAGTAAGATTCTGAATTATCTCCAACTGTGTAGGCTGTAAAAGAAAATGCATAAACCAGCAATCCTGCAAACTCCCTAGAAACGTATTCACTGCCAGTTTTTTCTCTGTAGCTGTTATATTAATCAGTGTCTTAAGAAATTAGAATGCCCTGTGATTATATCTCTTTCAAACCTAATAAGCAATGCTTTGCAATTAACTTGCAACTCACTCTCCTTAATGTCATTATCTATCATCTAGAGCTTTGAGATACACCAGAGGAAAATGCCAAAATTATAGCACCATATATGTGGGTTGCATTTTCCTTTCAATGAGCAGCAAACAGCAGTATTTCAGTGGCATGTTGGTTACTCTCTTAAGATTTCTAACCTAAATGGAAAAAATGTGAAAAGATCAGCTGTTCTCAAAAATATTGCCAGAAAAACATATTCAAGGGATTTTGCCTGAATCAGAACTCAAATAATTTTCCAGAATCTGGCCTTGAATCAAAACGCAAGAGATCAGCCCAGATTTCAGACTTCAGTTTTATATCTTATCAGATATTCACATACAAGTTCATCTTTCCAAGCAACTTATATGCCCATGTGTATAAGTGTGAGCGTACACACAGTGAGTGTGACACTGGGGTGTGGTCAATGGATTTTACTTCTGTACTTATAAATCTACATAGTCTCACAGAAACATCTCTCCTCATGTCATATGAAAGTTTTATATATATGGAATGAATGGTATAAGGTATTATCAACATAAATTTGGAATAGTCAAGTTATTTACAAACAAGCTTGGTAATATCAGATTTTAATTGACAAATGTTGATAAAAATGGAATTTATATTGCCTTTCAAGACTTATGGGCTAGAATTATTTTTTTTCTGAATTGAACAGATGCCAGAAATAAATCAGAAATTGCAAAGTGGAAGAGAGATGCAAGGCAGCGCACCGAGGGCCGGGAGGAGAAGAAAAGTGGAAAATTACCAGAATGTAAAACTGACAGATTTAAGAGAGAAAGGCAGAGTGGCATCACTGAATACCAGGGGAATAGAGATAGGAAGAGAATCCAAGTTGGCCAGAAATTATAATCAATAATGTAAGTAAGTCAGGAACTGAAAATGTCCTGTGAGTTAAACCCTGAGTTTTCAATTAAAATAACTGCAGTATCCTACCAATCACCAAACCTCCAAGTGCAATAGATGGATTGTGCCACACAACATACATAGCAAACTTGGGTGAGTCTTCTCTCATATCTTAGTCGCATTTTAGAAAAGCAAACTGTTATAAAGTTGCTTTAATATATGACTTTTAATTATGCTGATTCTTCATGCCTCTGTGACTGGACAGCTGGGTCACTCTACTACCAAGGGGCTGGATCAGGGAGCAAAGAACTAAAAAACACTACGAAAACTAGAATTAAAAACAGAAACTTCCAAAAATGACAGTTAGGAAAATATCCTGGGTTTAAAGTCATATACTTGCAATCTATGCAATGTTGCACTGATGCAATATTATACTCCTGCATATTAAATCAACAAAAATAAGGAAAGGAAAAAGCAGGCTTCAGTAACAAGAAAACATTAATTCAATCACATTAGAAATATATTCTATTTTATGTGAGACTTCCAGTAACTATGAAAGGCAGCCAAGTTTAAACTGCTCCCAGAATTTGTAAAAACTAATTAGTGACTTTCTGATTGAGTTAGTTTCACAAAAGAGCTATCTAAGAGCACAATTAAATTCTCTCCTACCAATACTTTCTGTTGTTTTGCTCCCAGTCCACAGCTCCTTTACTTTGGCCATCAATTTAATATCGATTAATCCTCCTGCTTGTAGTAGCTCCCACTGACATCCACTGAGCTCCTCCAGATTGTAAGAATTTGTTTGCATAGATCCACTTTCAAGATCAGATACTCACTTTGTAATTTTATTCATCAACCACAATAGCAAAGGATATTAAAGAAGTGTTCAACATAAATAATGGTTACTTACCCTTCTTAATAAAAAGCCCAAAGCGCAACAGGCAAAGAGCACCTTTTAAGAGTCAACTATTATTAATATAAATATACTTCACAAAGCTTTCCACCATTTGCTTTTCACTGCCATTCATCCTTTCTACTGGTCTCCTGCACAGGCTTCCTGTCAAGCTACAGATCGGATCCTACAGCTGGATTCTCCTTTCTCCTGAGACTTAACACAATCAGATGTCATTAATAAGTATTGATTTACATCCATAAGGATCCTCTATTTCTGCCTTAATCTTCTATCTGATCCATTAGCAGCAGTGAACTGAGGACTAGACGATGTGCTTTAGAAGGCCTGCTCAAGTTCAGCAGTGCTTAAAACAACTCGGGCCACAGAGAGGGAAAAACTGCAGTTAGCAACTCCATGTGGAGTTAGCCATTAATCTTGAACATAACCAACCAGTAACAAAACCCATCCTGCTGCGTTCTACTGCAGTCATGCTGCTTTGCTGTGTCAGGAGGACCAATCCTTCCAGTCCCTAGAGCAACAAGTGGTACCACCAAGCCTCCCTTGCGCGCTGCTCTCACAATGAGATGATGAGACTGGTGTCTCAGCACCAAACATCATGTTTTCTCACCCAAAGGGTTGCAATTCTCTCTCTTACTTCACATTCCACACATTTTCACGTGTGTAGAGGGAAAGCAGCTGTGCCGTATTTTTAGCTTAACTAGTTGAAAGGAAAAGCAAAGGAAGCTAAAATCAGAAGTATTATTTTGCACTATTGAGCATATTAATGATGTCTTTCCAACCTCATCAACATTCCCATCGAAACTAACATGTTAATTTATATTCTTCATATAGTACTAATTATGTGTACAGCAGTATGATACCCTGTATGAGGAGCTATCTCACTGTAAGAGACGAAAACACAATGTTCTGATTCTGACCTCATGATGATACAAGTAATGAATTACTCCAAAGAATACTGATTATAATAGGACTAAAACGTGGTCCTTAGAGATGCTTTAAAGATCATGTAATTATGAAAGATACTAAATAATTTTATTTAGAGGTGGTGCCAGTGACGCAAATTTCATTTGAAAAGGCATAGGAGTAAGGCCATTCTAACTATATAACCCTTCAGTGTTGCAAAGAATGGATGATTTCCATTTGCAAAGAGCCATAGAAGTACTACTTTTTGCAATACTGTTTTCACCATCCTATTCTCCTTCAACTATACCTATAACTGAAGTATTTATCTGATCAAATGCACAGATATGTCAACAAAAGCATTAAGTAAATTATACGCATAATTTCTAATTAGTAATGACAAAAAAGGGTCACAATATTGGTTTACCAATTTTTCGTACTAAAGAACAGTCTGAATTCCATGCAATGTCTTGTATAGCCCCATAATCCAGAAGTGTCAGCAATATTTAGCTGAGGAAAAAAAAAAAAAGAGGCACTCCACAGATGTATATTGTCTTCTTCAGCTCTAATGAAGGCCACCCAGCAGACAGGTACAGGAGTAGATATATGTTCTCCGGGCACCTACGGGTCTTTATAAAAGGATTTGTCAGCAGATGAGAGCAGGAAGGGGTTTCTGTGCCTTACTGCTTTAGCTTTGACTTTTTCTTTCAGACTACTAGGCAGCAATTTTGCAGCTGCTGTTGGAGACAGCTCTCAAAGAGCACTGGGAATGTCCAGCTTCCAAGCAGCACGCACACTGCTGATACCGCTCTGACAATAAATGGGGTTTGAAATAGCATTTGCATCGTCTGGAGCTGCTCTTTCAGCACAACCAGCCTTCTCTCTCTCAAGATGCAGCATCTCCACAGCAAGATTTACATTCACACAGCATTCTGAGGAGTTTTAACACAAATACTTATTTTGACAACTTTAAGCCTAACCAGTTTGAAAATTCAGCTAAAGTGCTTTTAAGAAGTACTGCAGGTACATAATATATCATATGGGGTTAGCTGAGACAAAGGTTTAAATAACATGACCCTTAAGAAATTCTGTAAGATGGGTGCAGGTTCAAAATACATATTAGACTCACCTATAATCTCATGTGTGTAAATAATATGAAAAACCACTGAGATATGTGCAGTAATTCCAGTGTAAAACAAGATCAGCATCAAAACCACTGAAGATTTCTCAACCACAAAATTACATTGCTACAACGATCTTCAAAGTCAGTTGCAATACACCGTATGAACCATCGGATAGAAGAGCTAAGACAGAATGCAATAAGAAAAGGTCTATGAGAGAGAACACTTTTCTTGTGTTAGTTCAGCTCTTGCTTTATACAAATCTCTGACCTCTTAAAGTAGACTTCGGTTTACACACTGAAATATAGGCCTTCATTTTTTCACACACAATAAAAATTTCAAGCAATTTGTATACTTATGGCAATCTCAATTTTAGCCTCCAGGGGTTAGGGCTTGGAAATATGTTTTTACTGCTTACATTTTCTTTGTTACTTTATACTTCTCCTTTTTAATAACCTTGAACACAGTGACCCCAGGTGGCAGATACGATGGCTGCTTTCAGAAGCAGAGCCAGACCTTCATGTTTCATCACAAGGCTGAGAAGTCTCTGTGTCCTAACTCAAGAGTCCCCAGTGTCAGTCCAGAACAGCTCGGTCCCTGCTATGGGACTGGGGAGGGTTCATTCCAAGCAGATCTGTAAAAGTCCTTACATGACAGAGCAATAGGTCCTGTTAAGGTTTTTATCTCAGAACAAGCATTCCCCGTTTATGTATGGAGGTTTCTCTAACAACGTAGCCTTCAGCTTTGCTTGAGTGCTGGAAGGAGTCCAGCAGCACAAACCTCTATGTCTGGACTAATTCAGGCTGTTGAGGAGCCAGGTGAGGAACCCGGCACAGATCCTCACACTGCCACAGCCAGGCAGTTGCTTTGCCCTAACTCAGCCATTTAGGTAGTTCTGTACTACCAGCTTGCCCTGTAGACATGCACAAAGTTGCTTATAAAAATGAGACATAGATCTAGATCCAACAAAAAATGTTAAGTATTCTCCAACACCTTGATTTTAATAGGACTTAGGCATCTTAATGCCTTTCTCCAAGCCTCAGCTGCCTCATTTCACTGTTCCAACTGCCTCAAAAGCTTACTGTTTTTTCTCATTATACTGCCTGGAAAAAAAATCAGCTGCAAGAAGTTTGCGTTTTGTGACCAACAGTGTAAAACAGCATTAACAGCAGGCAGACAACTCATAGTAGCTTTTCCATCTTTAAGAACCTGTTTTATTTCACAGGTAGAACAGATCGGTGAGTCATCTCTGTTCTGGTGCGAGCCACGCAGCAGCCAGAGCATCTGTAAGGCTTTGTTCAGAGACTGCACTCCAGAAGAGAAAAGCATGCTTTAGAGTTGATGTAAACAAATTAATTTAAGTATAAAGGGAGACTTTTCAAGCTGCTTACAAAAAAAAAAAAAAAAAGCTGCCCAACACTATTTATTACACGGTACTTTAATTTGTATCAATTAGCCATCACGTTCATGTACAGCGTTAATTAACTTCGTGTGTGTGATTTTTAGTCTTGAGCCAAACCAGCTCGGAGAGGGAAGGAAGCACAGGGTACGCCAATGCCTTTCCAGTGAGAATGCTCACTGATTGCTAAAGAGCTCCCTAATGACAATGAATCTATCCTGCCATTGCCAGAGGGTGTCACTACGGCACTAGAACAAAGCAACAAAACAAATAAAATGGATAAACAAGAAATGTGAAGAAGCTCAGCAGAAATAAGCTCTATGTAACCTTCACATGAATTGTTCATCATTTCACCCATGGGCTTTAAGAACAGGGTTCTGGAGTCTAAGAACAATATAACTCCACTTTCTTTTCCTCCCTGTATCTCTTATGCTCTAATCTGATTTCTAACACGAAGTATTGGAAGGAAGAAAGGAATTACCTATTAGAGCCGTTTGCAGAATCTCCATTGTTCCCACACAATTTAACCTTGTTTTCCATGAAAGCATCCTTTGAAAATGAAACCATTCTCAGTGCACATCGTTCACATTCATAATAACTGTATTCGTCAGGCAATTTTTTTAATAGGAAGTTACTGCAAAAGAAATCTAAATTTTCTGACATAATGATATATAGCCCAGCTAATTAAAAAGAGCCTACACTGAGCATATTAAAGGGAAGATCAGATCTCAAGTGCTGAATTTGGCTAAAATCCTAAACCAGAAGGGGAAAGAAGTCCCAAAGCCAAAGAGCACAGTAAATGAAAACACTCAGAAGCCAGTGAAAAAAACCCTGCAACATAAGGAAGATCCCAAGGTGCACTACATTAGTAGGTTTATTGCCTTTCTAGTCTAAATGCAATTTACTTACTACCAAAAAAATGCCAGGAGTCAGATGACCATGAACCTCTATAAATATGGCACATGATGGCCAAGAAAACTTGATAGGTGTTGGAATCTATGAAGAACTCGATTAGGACATGTATGTAAGGGATCAGACATTAAAAAGGTGTGCGTCGCTAGCTCCTGTTCTGAAGATGACTGTCAGTATCAGCAGGTGGGGTGAGTGTGAAAAGGAGAGCCTGAAGTCCCAGATGCCACAACACGTTGCCCAAGCAAGTGAGCAGCTTTATTTCAGCTATGTTTTAGTACGAGGGTAAACCGACTGACATTGCTGAGGACAGTTTTGATTAGGAAGGGCTGTTTCTGCAAAGTGCTGCAAAGCTCTTGTCAACCTGTCAAGGAATCAAACCCTGTGCTCTAATAATAGAACAATAATTTCATATTCTTGGAAATAAGTTCTAGTCAAAGCATGGGATTTAATAAATAAGAGACGAAATATGACAAACGACATACCATTAAAGAACAGCAAGTAAACTTGGATGAAACACAACTTATCACTATTTTAAACCAAGTTTCTAAAAGCAAAGGAGAATCTGCATGGATGTTGTAACCATGTTGCAGAAAGCAGCTGTACAAGGAACACGGGTCAACTGTGGTGATGAAACTGTCAGGACTTGAAATCAGGGCACCACTACAATATTTTAACATAGCAAATCCAGTCTATGGTGGTGAAGGTTCAGTTGTCTGTTCTGGGAATTATCAGGATGTCAAAAGGCCAAGATCTGTTTCTGGATATTAAAAAGTAATTCCCATTCACGTCATAAGATAGTGATGTGCCTCTGTTAGGGAAAAGAACAGTGAGCATTTCAATGTCTTCTTACAAATCTTTTAAATAAAGAATTAAAAAAGTAAAAATTAAATTCAGAAAATATGTAAACATGTTGGTTTTTTTCTCTTGTTTCTCCTTGACTTTTCCTGACAAATAGATCTCACAGACTATCAGACATATGAAAAATACAAAGATGTGGAAACCTGAGCTGGAATTCGGCTTAATGACAGCAAAATGGAGAGAGGGCTGTCAGGAGATCTAGCCTTAATGTGGGCCCTGTAGCAACTGTAAATATAAAATAGTCTATCAGGACAGTAAAGTGCTTTCCTATTAATGGGAATTAAAGCTCTAGATTGCACAGTTTATTCTGCTTACCTCAATTATCACATCTGGAAAATAACTCTATTTATCTCAGCCTTTACTCTAGGACATTCATTCACATTAACAAAGAACTTTCAAATCTTCTGAGGTCATGATATAAATCTACTTTTTCACATGGTCCTATCCACAAACAGAAGAACAAACTAAACTTGATTCTGCAAACAGTGACAATAATTGCCAATCAGATGGCACAGGATCAGGACTTAGGAGTACAGGGCACAAGAAAGTAGGTTATATCTGATGAGTAAAAGAGTTTTTATAAGAAGCCATCACTATGCACTGCTTGGAAATACTGAAGTAAATCACTTAGGAGCAAGCTTGAGCCAGCACAGCTCTTTGGGCAAGAAAACACAGCATTCAGTGCTGAGACAGCAGTCTCATCTTCTGCTCAGCAGCACCCTGCATGAAGCGAAGTAGAAGGCTCGGGGTGCCCCTTGCTGTGTGCTTCAGCTTCTCCGTCAGCGCAACATCAGTCATGCTGTGCAGCACTGAGTTAACCGATGAACAGATGCTAAGGCAACTACGGCTTTCCTAATACCTAACTACCTAACTACTAACACAGCCTACAAAATCTCAGAGGCTCCTGAATAATAGCCCATCCTTTGTAATCGAACTAAAACAACAGTTTAGCAAGAGACCTAAAATGTGCCTATTTCAGGCATCCAAAAATCAGTCAGGCTCCAAGTTGTAACAGCTTGGCTTTCAGGCATACCGAAGTCATACAAGCATTTTGTTCACAAGAGATGGTTGCTGACTCTTTGTTAAGTGAAATAAATTTTCATGTCATCACATTTTGCCATCTTTGAAAAAAACCCACAATATTCTGGAGCACTGCAGAAAGTCCTGCAAGAACTAGCAACAGTGGAGAGCCAAGCTTGATCTGAAGGCTTCATGCAATGGAAAATCTGCCACATCCTGAGCTAATTTAAATTATGGATCAGTTCCCTGATTACTCTAAAAGAAAAACCTAAACTTTTCCAGTCTGAATGTGCCCTTCAGCCAGCGGCTTTTGGATCTCACATGCCTCTGTCTATTAAAGACATCGTTGCTATCACACACCTTTCTTTTCTAGACATAATCAATTCACCTTCATTCTGCTTTGGTAAACTAAATACACTCTCCACATACAAAACGTGGAAGATGCTGAGTGCCTTAAAATAGCATCCGATGCTGTTTTCTGGATACACGCTATTATATTTGCTATTTAATGCACCACGCGGAGGAGTGTGTTATACTTTTCTAATGCAAATTTCATCTGTCAACAAGCATGTCTTCATATTGTTTATAAATCAGAAGTTGAATAAATATAAAAAATAAAATCCCTACAAAGAAAGTGATAGTTTTGTGAGGTTTTTTTTTTAATTTCTGAAAGCAAAAGGCAAATTGAAAACCCACTTTATTTTTCTGGCTTCTTTTTTAAAGAAAAACAGAGAAAAGGAATCTGATGGTGCCAAAGGGTTAAAGTATCCCATTTCGGGCAGTCTGAATATCTGAATTTAGCAGCTGACAGTGCATGGTGTGTCAGTCTCTTACAGCTGTTCCAGTTGATTCAAAGACCATCTTTGTTTCTTGAAATCTTAGCAACTGTTACTTTTTTCCGAAGACAATGATAGACCAGCTGTTACCTCACAAGATGCGATGTACTTCAGGTCAAAGTCTTTAGTAAGGAACTTGTAAAACAAGAACTAAATCATTGTTTGGGTTTGTCAGATTTTTTTTCATTAAAACAGAGTTAGCAGCCTAACAGTCAAATAACTTAGACTTGGCATTTGCATTAAGTGCACTGGAATGACAGAGAAATTTCATCTGGTTGTAGAGCTGAATCCTCTTTTTCTATAAGAACAAAACGCACCACTAAACCTTGTAGTATTATAGATTATTTTTTGTTTGGGTTGGTTTCTTTCTGTCTTTCCAAATGCAGTGTTACTAAGCAGATGTCATCTCATAATGGAAATGCACAGGTCTAACCACTCAGAACATAAGATGGGGATTTTCAAGAGAACCTTATAGGAGTTAAATGTTCACTTCCCACTATATATCAATCAACATGAATATCTAGTTCCTTTAAGCTCTTTGAACATCCTCTTCTAAATGCATAACTAAGCAACTTAATCGTACAGTTGATCCTCCAGTACCGGTACCGGTAATATTCCCACTTGAGGACACGTAGGCTTTCAAAGCCAGTCAAGGTTGCAGAATCAGTCACCTAATGAAGACTTATTAGAGTAGGAGTAACTGTTGACAGGTTACCTACAACCCTTGGCGGGAGCCAGGGGGGGGGAAGGAAGCATGATTTTAAAGAGCTTTAGTTGAAATACACCCTTGTTCGCCCCTGCACAAAGACAAATTACTGCTTCCAGCTACTCTGATGCAGAAGACAAAGACTTGCTGAGATGAGTGGATGTTCTTTTATTCAACCTTTGTGTTTAATTCTGGAAAGCCTTAGCATTGAGTAACGCATTTTCAGAACCACTGCCAGCTAATTGTTGTGTACAGAAGCACACAAAGGCATGGTCATACATACTGCAGTGGTAGAAAAAATTTACAAGGCCTGTTAAATTTGGCAGTTGTCTTATTTTTTTCTATTTTATATAGAGAGAGGTAAGTTTAGACTCAAGATTTTTTCATGAGCATGCATGAATACTATTTGTCTCAGGCTATTTTTTCTAGATCTCAAAAGGATTTATGTAAATTACTTCTCCACTTTAACTCTGTTTTTCAGAATGGGTGACATACTGCCCATATGTAAACCACTACTTTATGCAGAATTAAAAATAACTACCATTAGGAATGGCGCCACTAGTATTTGTGATGAAGAATATAAACTGTCTAACAAAACACTGAGGGTGAATCACAACCTCTAAAAAGCTAAACTGAGAGTATTTGTTTCTCAAGATAAAATTATCCATAAATACCAAATGTGTGTGCTTTTAGTTATGTTTAAGAGAATAACCTATCTACCAGGCCAAATATTGACAACACAAAAAGTACATCCCTAGTACAAAGTCTGTACGCTGTCAAGGCTGTTGTAAAGGGACTGATACTAAAACAGATACAATCTCCTGATGACTGCTGAGAGCAGAACTTTGCATAACTAATTTGAAGACTGCTGCCTGCAGGCACCACAATGGTAATTAAAGACAATAATTCTTGGATAAATGAGATGGATGTACTGGAAAATAAAGTCAGTGTTAAATTCATTGCTAATCCTTGAATGGAGAATTGGATCATTTATTTTCCAAATGGCTGGGCAACTCTACCTGGTTTCATTTCCATCTCTGCTGCCAGATGACTGTTGCCTCCAAAACGCATAACTTTTTCTACTTTAAGTAGTATTTCTCATTGGCAAGTCCAATTCAGCAGGACTGAATGTGCTTCCATTTAAATGCATGAATAGTCCCTTTGACATCCATAGCAAGTCAATGGAACACCTCACAGTTAAACATGCATTTTTAAATACCATGCTGAATAAAGCCCATAAACAAGGCATAAAAGGCACAAAGAAAAGCTGGATTGCCAGGCAGTTTACCTGGAAAATACCTTGGTGTCATCCAAAGAGGGAAAGCCTTTTTTAGCGGTGCCTTGGTTGATTTGAGAGACAAGTTTCCTCTTCTTGGCTGCTTACAAGTAGAATTCAAAGGACAGGCTTATCATCTAATACCAAAAAATCTCCCACACAGAGACCAGTCTCTTTAGTACCAAATCTGTTACACATACATGTAACTTGTATTATATACACCTCCTCTGCCCCCAAGTTACCACAGTCTGTTGACCACCTCCTGGAGTTCCAGCACAGGTGGGACTTTCATGCCTCTACAAATCTTCACGGGATGCAGCCCGCCCCAACGTGCTCCCTGCACAAAGTGCATTGGGATGACGCTGTCATCCTTCTCTCTCTGTTGCTA
Source organism: Aviceda cuculoides (assembly GCA_035590195.1). NCBI lineage: Eukaryota > Metazoa > Chordata > Aves > Accipitriformes > Accipitridae > Aviceda > Aviceda cuculoides. Next base: position 13,279,100 of record JAVJGG010000061.1, read on the forward strand.
CTCCCAAAAAGGAGGGAGAAGAAACCCATCCAACAATTCGGTCACAAAAAATCCTAATATAACCTAAGGAAGTCATGTTATTGACTCAACAAAACCCTCCACCCCCCACTCTGCCATGCCTTGCTGTGCAATTTCTCTCTCATCTCTTATTCTTCCTTTTCATCTCTCATCTTCTGAGTGGCTCAGCTCTACATTTTGAGCATTCTTGGCAAGGAACGATAGCTCATTATAGAGGTATTCACACCATCTACTTCCATCCTCTGACTGTCCAATGACTAGTAAGGGAAATTAAGGTGCAGTTTTGCCATCACTTAATTTGATTTCGGTCCCTGCTGCTGCCAAAAGTGAAGGTCCTGCCCTGTCCTCTCCTCCCTTCAGCTAGCCAAAGTATCTCTGCAGCCAGGTAGGGGGTGGGAGGAAGGACCTGATCTGACTGAAAACTAACCCTCCAGGGGAGGATCACTTTTCAGAGAGCTGATCTGGCTAACCTTGGCCATGAGAGCAATGGGAACATGCAGCCAAGATTCGGCACTCACTGTGTTACTTCCTCCTTTGGTACCAGCTCAAAATTTGGCTTAAATCAATGGTGAAACCATACCCTGAAGCTCCTAACTGAGGTGTTTTGAGCACCAGCTAACTTAGACACCTACAGCAGGCAGAGTAAATATCCCCCCTAAACATTCATGTGATTTTACCACAACGTGGACTCCAGGAGATACAGAAATACTAATGCAGGATCATGGAAAGGGCATTTTTCTTGCACTGTTCTGCACACTGTAAGCATATACGAAGCACAGGCAGAAGCTAGATCTTTGTTTGTTTTTTAACAAAAGAGTTAAGTTACAAACGCAAGGAAAATACAGGATGTGTAATGAATATGTCATAGCTGTGGCATCCTGTTTCTAAAATATCTTGCTCCTGGATGGTGCCGTCTTAGGTTTCTGCCACATGTATGAGGCTTTCCAGCTGGCCTGCAGCCAGTGCTTTAATAAAACATGGTATTATGCAGAAGTGAATAAAGCTTATAGCAATAATAATGTCCTTGAAATTCACTAATCACCAGAAGTTTCACGAACATTTTAATATGAGATCAACAGGACAACAACTAAAATTCACCTGTTAGCTATGGAAAACCACTTTTCTCATGTTAGACTATGCCCGTACTAAAAAAACTACCCAAATCATTATTGACCTGGAAAAAGAGTATGTTTTCTGAATTTGAAGACAATACCTAACTGTAAAAGATTTGCAAGCACTTCAAAAAATAAGATTAGAATGTAAAATGATTACAAATTGAAGAAATGGTCTGAGAAAAAGGATATACTTTCCATAAAGACACAACAGCTAAGTATATTTGGGTAGGAATAACCAATGGTGTAAATACATGGCGAAGATTCACTGCCAAGGTAGCATTTCTGCAGGAAAGGATCTAATGATTCCAGTGATCACATGCTAAGTAGGAGTCAACAATATCTTGTTGCTGTGAAAAATATAAACAAACAAGAAAGACGTGGACCAAGTGGAGAAAGTTGAGAACAACAAAAATGGTCAGTGGTCTGAGGAACCTGGTCTGCAAAGGAAGATGGGGAGAATTAGATTCATCTAGCTGAGAAAACGGAAGATGTATGAAATAACAATAACCCTTCAAATAGGTTAAAAAAAAAGAGAAAAGAAAAATGTACAGAGGAAGAATACACCAGTTTCCCACTACTGAGGATCCAAGAATTACAAAAATAGAGCTAAGAGACTTCTCCTGTCCAGAGGACAAACTAAATTATGTTTAAAGAGATTTGCCTAACCTGTTCTTAACAACTATAGATTCTACAAGCTATTGAAGTATCCTTACCACTAGAAATTATTACCACGTGTCTAGTTTACATCCATCTTGTACAGTTTAAGCCTAATTCTGATGTTTTGTCTTCACAGGACACAGATACCTTGACTACTCATATCCCTTCTGTAACAGCCCTTAATACAAGTTAAGAATGTTATTGTGTCTCAGTGCTGAGGAAATCTTAATTTGGACACTAATGTCTTTCAAATAGTATATGTTTATGCCCAGTGAGTCCCTATAGGACCCTACTTTGCCACCGGTCATGGCTTACAAAACTGCCTGAATTGCAGAACACAGGTTACTTAAAATACCTTTGTAAGAAGGTAGTAGAACATTTTTCTGAAATGCTAACAGCAAGATGATGGTATCTACAACAACTTGCCTCCAATTTTATCTACAGTATCACAGCAGCATGTGCTCCCCACAATGTTTGGGAGGATGTTGGGAAAAGGGTAAGAATTTTTGCTTGAGGAAAGCTCTTGGTTGGCTTGCATGCCCAGTACAAGCGCCAATTTTCATCTTTATATCTTGGCCCTGACAAGCATAGAAAATAAAAAATGCCCTTTATTCTCATACCTTTGCCATGCAGGCAACACACAAGAGTAAATGCAACACTGTGTGTTGCTGTAATAAAATGCAGCAGGTTTTTTTACTGTTTAGTTCATTTGTTGTTGGTTTTTTTGCACCTTTATAAAAGCTCAATATTCTAGTAAAAGCATTAAATACAATTTCCTGACTTTTTGTTTCCAAAGCAGTTTCACACCAGTATACTGTTCAAACAAACCAATTTATTATTAATCCAAGTAATAAAATACACAAAAGTATTCTTAAAGCTGTTGTAGGCATTACAGCTGCCTGTACATCAGTAATAAAGAATAAGTGCTTGTAATAATTATGATACTAGCTAAAATGCCAAAAGTGGAGTCTGGAGGTGCATGTTAAATATTTATCTACTCTCTTTACTCCTTGATGAACAAGTTTTACATAGCTTTTACTTACAAGTTTTACATAGCATTTACATATAGATATGGTAAACGTTTAACAATTCCACTTCTTTATGTGGTCAGGAGGCTGCCAAACTTCTGAACAGGGCAGACAAGCACCGGTGACATCTTGGAGCAAGACTGACACTCCTGCTGCTCTCAGTCCTGCTCTCTCACCCACTGGTTATGCTTCAGTTATATTTCCTTCTCCTCCTTGGCAATCATCAGCTTTGGGTCCAACTTCCATTCCCACAGCAGGTCACCTCTGAACCGTCTCACTGCCCCCATCTCAGTCGCTGCCCCTGTCCAGTAGAGACAGAACATCCTGTCAATAAAATCATGAAAAAATATCTTTTATTTTTATCCAGAGAATGAAAATGAACAATCTCTTCCTTTTTTTCCCCCCTTCACTATTCAACATCATGGCAAAGCCAAGCGGGTGTACTTGTATTCCAGCATTACATGCTGAACCGATAAAAATTCTTACTAGCTACACTGCCAGGTTAGAAGAGATTAGGACAATCAGACTAGCCCCTTGTCACCCATTTTGACTTTATACACCATTTCACAACTAGGAAGCCTTAGAGGTTGTTAATCTGCTGGATATCCAAGAGTGGGAGAGGAAATAAAATGCTGCCAAGTTATGGGTGTAATTCTGTCTTTGCATAGATAGAAATCATTCACTGCCTGCTGACTGAACAAAACCAAAGCAGCAGAGAGGGCATCAGTATCACGCATGCTGCCTTGCTGATTTCTCCCATATGCAAAACTCTTCAGCGTCACAGATGAAAAGAAGGGGAAAAGTTTATGCGAACAGCCTTCAGAACGGATCTGAACCATGGAACCAGGAGGGATAAGACCAGCAAAGAACTTCTTCCCCTTATTCAGCCATTAGAATCTATAGCACAGGCCACCTAAGACAACACTTGAATGTTATTTAAGTGTAACTTCTCACCAGCATTCTAGAGGGACATTACAAAGATAGATGCACTTTCTGAAATATGCACTTCTGCAAAGTCT
>JAVJGG010000061.1:13282946-13294957 GCA_035590195.1 Aviceda cuculoides
TTTTTATTAGGTACAAATGCCACAACAAAGGATTTTTTTTTTTTTTTTTTTGCTGGGACTTCCTCTTGGATTACAGGTGCAATGAAGAGCAGCGAAACAAGATGGTTTCTGCCCTCAACTGATATTAAAGACAAACTGTTGCAAAGAACATCATCTATAAAAAATAAATTATGTTTATAATGCAAAAATCCCTCACAGTTAATGTTGCCATTTTGGTTTTCCCCAGTATAATGAAAGAGAGGGTGAATGCCTCTTACCTGGCTGAACATCCAGCTCCACTGATGTTTTCTCTCAAGGCTGTTCATCCTTGAAGAGGCTGCAGAGCAATTCCTAGTTCTTTTGGATGCACAGCCTGTACAGTGCTATCTTCTGTATCAGAAGTTGTTCTATGATGTGACGAGCTCCTTCAGAGTTGTCATATGAGAAGCTGTTTTGCAGGACTGCGCATATATATATATATATATATATATAAGGCTTTGGTGAGCACCAAGCCGGGACCAGAGTTGCTGATTTTGCAGTGATCATAACTAGCAGATCTTTAGAGTGCTCACTGCCTGGGAAAGCTGTCCTCTTGGTGGTCATCTTCACAGCTTCTGCATGATGTTTGCACACCAGTATGAACAATGCTTTTCCCGAAAATTTTGCTGTGGTTACATCTGAGCTTAATTAACATGCTCCACTGCCCACCTAATGAAACCCTTTGAGCAGTCTCTTCCAAGAGTTTTTGAGTGGAGTCACAAAGGAAGTGGAGCACAACAGAAATACAGAATGAAGGACAAAACCCCCATGTGAACATAAGGCGGTGAATATGTCATCATATGGAGTGGGAGAAAGGAGGAGAGAGGAGTTAGAGCACCCGTGCCTAGGGACCTGCAGGGTGATATAACAGCACTATCAAAATCCAAGCCTAACTACCCAGACGTTAAATACATCCTAACTGCAGAGTAAATACATCAAAGCCTGAAACAAAGTGAGAGGGCTTTGTCACACATCCCAACCAGGGAAGCAAACCCTATCAAAGCACATAGGACATAAGGCTACTCTGAGAATACTGCAACTGAGGTTGGGCTGATAACAAGACAAGAAACAAGGATGAGCCCAAAGGCAGGCACACTGATACACCTCCATGTACTCTCTGCAACTCATTAAGCTGTTTAGTTCATAGTTAAGCCTATCACCTCCTTAACATCCCTCTTTTCCCCACAGCTAATAGATATTTACCCTGTCTGTATTTCATAGAAATTTTTAATACAGTCCAGTATTTTGTTAGATATGCAATAGTTTAATAAACAATCAAAATAAAACTATACCTATTAAAACACAATAAGAAATTAATTTTGTGAAGACCTGATGTTGCTTTAACTTTTTACAGCTAGTTTCTCATCAATTCAGAAAAATTTTGGATAATGAGTATGTGATACCTCCACATAAATCTGAGGATTTGCTGTCAGTGAGCGTGTAACAGACCAGCTCTAGGCAAAGGAGGATGCACATAAAATACACATCAGGTGCACATGTGCGGAAACACAATTAAAAAGCCATGCATTCCTGGTTTTGCAAATGAGAACAACAGCTCCCTTAGAGTTAAAAGCACATTTCCACTTCAGATAATGGGCATTTTGCCACCGACTTTGAGAGAACGAGGACCCTACTCCAGAGTTTTATCAAGATCTTACTGAAGTCAGTGGAAGTCTCACAAGAAAACAGTGGACTGCCACATCATTTTGCAGAGCTGCACAGTTCTTCATAATTTTAGCAACTCTTGAAATGAATGTTTTGGCAAAGGTTGCTGATAACTAGCTCTGCTGCTTTTAGTGCTGATGCAGTTACAGTTTCCCTTTTATTGCACTTTTCAGTATAATTTTATACCAGACTCTCTGTGTATGCGTGTGTGTGCGTATGTGTGTGCATGCATGAGATAAACGGCGACCCTTTTTTAAGCATGGCACATGAAAAGATGCTATCTAAAATAAGATTTTAACAAAACTATTTCAGACACCAGTGCAAAAAGATACTTGTTTACCTTAACTTCAGTGTGACTTCTCATGCAATTAATCATTCATATGGAATATCTGACACAGAGATAATACGCTACACACTGCCTTTATAAATAAGGGTTTATGTCAGCCATAAGGAACTTCACAGCTGCCAAGCAGCAAGTGCCACACAAGCCATGTGGACTGCACAGCCATAGAGCAGTTTAACATAAATTTCTTTTCAGAGAAGAAGGAAAAGTAAATGAGGAATTAAGCCCTGCTAGTCCATCCTTCCCCTGCCTGAACACCAACATCTTGGCAAATGGTCAACCACGAAATTAAATGAAACAATGATACTGTCTTCAGTATCGAAAGCACTGAGGAAAATAAACACCAACACCACCAGTGCAGCACAGAAAATTAAATATCCTCACCTAGCTTTCCACCATTCCAAGAGGACAGAAACCAAATGAAGTCATATACCACTTACTTTCCTGAACTACATATCTGCATCAACAAGATGCAAACTAGAAGTGATGGCAATGATATGCTCCAACTTGCTGACTTCTCCACACTCGACAAACAAAACCAGACAAGGGCAATAGCATGATGTCAAGAGCGAGCTCAGTAAAGTGCAGAGAGAGAACAATTTATTCGTTCATTGCAATCCTGTCTGCAAAAGTAGAATGCATGCATCTTTCTGTGAGTTCCTTTATTTTTCCCCAATGTCATCAGTAGCTTGCTATGCTTGTCATGAGGCTTGAATGAGGCACCTAGACACATACATCCCTGAGCAAGGGAGATCGTGTATAGCTGAATATGTTCCAGTCCACAACCCAGAAACTAAGAAGCTTCTAAATCTTTTGACAGCAGAGGCAGTATACACCTGGTCAAGCCATAGTTTGAGGACTAAAAAAAGTAGATAGTCTACAATTCATCTGCAGTGCACACATGGGATTCTGTGCATATCACTTCACTCCTAACACGTATCCATAACAGGACAGTCAGGCTGACAGAGGTAAACGGGACACAGGGAATGGATAGGAGAGACCATGACCATGATGTACAATCAGCACAGTGCAAGAAAAAGCACTTTTCCTTCAGTTGTTCTCTTTCACCCTACTTTGATAATGTATTACCGAAATGTCCCTTTTTTCCAGCCCTAAAACCTATCCTTTCAGTGCCTGTCACATTAGCATGCTGATGGTATAATTAGGAATTATAGCAGTTCTGTACAAGAATTCTCTGCTGTGGGAGAAAAAGCTAGAAGAAATGTGCGAAGTTAATCCTCTTCTAACTACTCCAGAAATCTGCATGCTAATGCAATATCATAATAATTAGGATTGCAAAGTAATTAAACTGTGTAAACGCCTGCAAGAGGGAGCAAAATTTGCACACTTGGAATGTGTTTTGACTGAAAGCGTTTGAGTAGCCCCACCAAAGGACTGTACTGCTGATGTTCTGCCAGTACTAAAAACATCAGTGTAGATAAAGTCTTTGTCCTTTCTAACCACAGAAGCACAGAAAAGTAGGGTTGGCAAGGACCTCATGACATCACCTAGCCTACCTGCTGCAAGGCAGGACTGACACTACTTACGTCATTCCTGGCAGGCCAGTCTAATCTGTTTTTAATGGCCTCAAGTGGTGGAGACTGCACAACCTACTAAAGCAGAGACCTCTTCCTAGTATCTGACATGACTCCTCCCTGCTGCACTTTGAATCTGTTATTCTTTACCCTTTGGCATACACAGCAGTTTATTTCTCATACGCCATTATTCATATCTAATTATAAGCTATTATCACATCCCTCTGCCCCTTACTTTTCTTCTGCAGGGCAAGCAATCCCACTGTTTCTTCAGAACCGATGTTATCTAGATCTGTGATCATTTCCACTGCTTTTCCCTGAACTTCCTCCAACTGTTTATTCTTGAAGTGCAGTGCCCAAACTGGACACTGTGTTCCAGCTGAAATGTTTCCAACATCGGGACGTCTTGCATGTTCTCCTGTTTAGTTACCCCAGTAAAACATTAGTATTTTTAAAACAGCTTGACGTTAGTGACTAATGTTCAGACCATGATTCACAATAAGCTCCACATAGTTTTTCAAAGAACTACCAAAACTGCAAAACCATTTTATAGTTACAAAGGTGTTCCTGCCTAACTATACTGCTCCTCACTTGGCTCAGTGACAATCCATCCTTCTTTTACTAGAACATTCTTCAACATGTCAGCCTAACTTTGAATTCTAGCCTTGTCTCCCAATGTTTTAGCAGCCCTTCCCATCTTCGTGTCATCTAAAAATTCAACACTTGCACTCTATTCCACCACTGAGGTCATTAATGACAATAATGATGAAAAACAGACCAACCCTTCCCACACTTCAACATATCTTTCCATTAGAATGATGGACCATTGATAACTGCTATTTGGTATGGCAATCCAACCAGTTTTGCATAGACTCCATAGTGGTTTCACTGAAGACGTTTCCCTTGTTTGTTCATGAAACTGTCATACACATTAATGACAAAACCATTACTGGAAGTCAAGCTGTTTGGCCTCTGTTGTGCCTTCCCTAGCTACAAGACTTGCTACTCAGTTGTAGAAAGATATTTTCAAGTTTTTAAAAGTCAAGTTGGCTGTTACTGAACTCCTTGGTCTCCTTCAGGTGCTTACATATAATTTGTTTGTTCCGGTTTTTCAAAGAACAAAGTAATTTGCCTGTAATTCTCTTTTACCTCTTTATAGACATTAGGCTTTTTCTTTCCCACTTTTCCAGCACTTGACCTGTCTTCCCCGAATGCTCAGAAGTAACTACAAATGCTTCTGAGATTGCTTTAGCCAATTCCTTAAGTAACCTAGAATAAAGTCAATCAGGCACAGCTGATTTGAAAATATGAAATATGTCTGAATACATTCTAACTTATTCTTGCCCTTTTTTAGCTTGTGATTTTACCCTCCATCATAATAACATAAGCGTGTGTGAGGGTGCATTTAGTATGACTCAAAGGCATCAGTGAGAGTAGTTCTGATCCCTGTGTTAAAATTTAATATAATTTCTTGTCCTCAGGTCAAGCTATAGATTCCTTTAAATCATAAAGTACCTCATACCTTCGTTCATTGTCATCAAGATGAGCAAAGAGCACGTTCTTGGAGATGGCCTTTGCCAGAGCAGTCATAGTTTTATAGTCCTTTGGAATAACCTGTACAGAAAAGAACAAAGGGTAATTACATGCCTGGTTGTATTTCTTCATAGATCTTGAAATCTATAGAAAATTCCACTATTCAAGACAACGGATGCAATTTGATTTCAAACACTGAGACAGGTTTAGGCTATAATATAAAGCCACTAGGAAAGTAATAAATTAGTTTTGATAATGTGAGGATAAGAATTTATGTTCTCAATATGACAACCAGAAAAGAAATATAAGATCTGGGACAAGTGAGGAGAAGGATACCCATAAAATACTATAATTAGCAGGTACTGGCAGCTGTGTAGTCTCCTTTCAAATCTCTTGGACTGAGGAAAACATATTCCATATTCTTCTTCCCCCACAAACAATATCAGAAGCAACCTACTTTTCAAACTAGAGAATGAGCAACATTTCTTTAGGTAAAAGGTAAAAATGTGTTGATTACATCATACTTTTCAGTACTGCTTGTGGTATAAGGAGCCAAGCTCCTGAGAGGCCCACCCAGGTCAAAATCCTTCTCGTTTGCCATGAAACAAAGGCACAGGACTTGAATTTGAGAATGAAGAGGCATTTTTATTTGTTAATTGGAGAGGTGGCAAAAGTCCCGTTGTACATGAATTTGTTTAAAATATATGTTGAAATTCAGGAGTATGTTTTCATACTGGGTGAAGTTTTTAATAAGACTTTTGCAAGTTACGCTTTCCCTTTTGGTAAGCATTTTGGTAAGATACTAGTAAAGACACTGTATCTCTGTATTTGCCAAGCATCTTCTTCTGCCTGTCAAAGACTCTGTGATTACAAGAGACACAAGAAATTTGTAACAAGGTTATGACTTGTAAAAGATGTTCTTTGACTTTAGTAATGTGATTTTCCTTAATAGTTTCATTATAACAAGGCCGAATCAAGCCTAGCAAAAGTTTTAAGTGTTAAATAAACCTTACTCCAATCTGAAAATCAACATCTGTTTGCCTGATTTAATTACTGTACAAAAAAGGTCTGATAATGGGCATTTATCTTTCACATTTTCTTATGACTGAAATAGCATATCTGTCTTATTTCAGTTACTACGTAAGCTGATGTGTAGCTAGTTTCCTTTTCTCACCCTGGAAAGGCAAGATACTACCCATCAAACCAAAAGAAGGATGTCTCAAATGGGAAAACTGATATAGAACTAGTTCTCACAAAGAATTGATCTAGATTTATTTCAAGAAAAAATACTGTACTGTGAAGACCTAAAGCTAAACTCTGGCTTCAGACATCACTTACTTTGACTGCTATAGTCATTAGACTGCTCAAATTAAGTCTAGAGAAGCGCATATGTATAAACTGCATATTTGTATCATAATCTAATTTATCAAAAAGTTTAAATTCCTCAATGTTAAATAAAATGAGCATTTGGCCAGTATCTCATTCTTGGGTTTTACCCTATCAAACAAACCCTGGATTGAATTGCAGTCCTGAACCCTTGCTCTATTAAGAATATCCTAGCTGTTCAGCTTACTGCTGATGACCCAAAAGGGTAGATAATGAAATCACTAAGACATTCAACTCCAACCTTTCTGGCTGATTATGGAATAGCATAGACTAGCCTTTCTCAGTCTAAATCTGCAGCAATAAAAGCCACAAGGCAGAGACCAAAGTGGGTCTGTTGTGGCAGGGACACAGAAAACACAGGAGAGATTCTTTAGGTGTCACAGTAACCAGGCATCTGACCAAAATCAAATGTTGGGAAGAATCACTTGGACATTTTTTACATCACTCTTCCAAGTAATCACTGAATGTTCTCTTCAAGCCAATAACCCTCTTTACAGGAAGATTCCTATTCTGTTAGTTGTTAACTATATGTTACATCAGATGTGTTGACAAATAATTGCTTTCTCTAGTTTCAGGAACGAAGCAATAAAATAACCCTCCACAGAGATCTTCCTTTGTGCTTCTCAGAATGGAGCCATGCCATGTGCTTGCTCAAACCACAAAGCTAAATCTCCTTTGATTTTCTTTCCAGTGACACAACTCATTGCACTGCCTTTAGCACTACTCATCCCATAGCTCACTCCTTCAAGAGATCCTTTAAATTGGCTTATGACCCAGATGTGTTTCTATCCAACACCTGAATTCAATACAGCAGTTCTTCCTGGCTACTATCTAAAATTCCATCTGTTTACAATAGTCTAGCACAACCCTTGTCTTGCTTTTTACACTTTTAAATTAGTTTCATAATTTGTCCTTTCAGTGCCTCCCTTAATTTCTGTATTCTAGAAATCTCTGTCACAAACAGACATCCATGGGATTCACCATGGGATTCATTTGCTGATGGGAGAAGACAAAGACACAAACCCTCTTGTTCTATATTCCTTGCAGCATCTGTAGCCTGACACAAAACCAAGCCCTACATTATTATTATTTAAGCTCAGTCAGTTCCTAGGAAATTAACATCATAACAGCCCTAGTCACAGAACACACAGAATATGATTCGCATTGCTTCTTCTGGTTCTTGCCTACCCATGCTACTGTCAGGGCTTATTGGCATCACTGTTGAAAAAGGAAGAAAACAAAGTTAACTACAGATTCCATTATAAACATAAAAGAATTACTCAAGGGTGTGGGAAGGAATATTTCCTTTGATTTACAGAAGAGTCACATGGAGCCCATATTAAGCAGAGACAAATGTGATCTCTTCATGGAAGTTTTTAAGGGGGATATTGGAAACTGCACAGAAAGAAAAGTGCTTGAAAGTGGCTTTTAAAATATCACACAAGTTTTTTAACAGTGCAGTGCATTAATAGCTTGACCACAGTGCTGTTAAAATTTACTGTATACTTGCAAGCACTATTTAACCGCCACAAGAATACTCCTCCATACTTGTTTTCAGGATGAAAGGCTCTCCTAATTCTTTGTTTCTTGGGACAGAAATCCCCAGAGCAGCCAGTGAACTTGTATCATATGCAGATGACAAAAGCACATCTGACTGCAAAGGCAAAAAGTATTCTGCCAAAAAACAGTGACTGACAAAATGTATTCCCATAAAGAAAAAGCTCTTTGGGTTAAAGCTACTCCAGGCGTGCACAAAAGCACATTAGTAGCATCTGTCAACCTTATGAAATGCATTTTTAGCCTAGCTTCCTAAACAAACATGACATACGCTACTGTAATGTCTGTCTTTTAATAACCTCTGAAAGCTTTGGCCAGTTTCAAAAAAAATTTGCAGTTATTAAGAGATATCAAGGATATAACATAGCTAGATATTTTTGTGAAAAAAGCAGTTAAAAAAAGAGAAGCCCAAATTAGTGCTCCTACTGAAGAAATTACCTAATTTGGGACTGGCATTTCTTCAAAGACAACAGTCCCATAAAATCGCCCAAGTATGGTCAACAGACTTCCGAAAACCCATGGGTTAGGTGGTACCAAATCAACATTGGAACAGTGTGCCTGAATGGTCTAGGGAACCTAAATGACCCAGGTTAGAAGAAAACTTGAGCTAGAAGTGACTTTTTGGAAAGAAAAGGCAGGAAACGCAGCAATAGAAAGGCTGCTTTCCAAAACTGTGAGATTTTGACAAAACTCAGAAGCTGCCAGAATCTGTGAATATCAGGAAAATGGTTGAGAATTACCAACCCTGTCATAGGGGGAAGCAGATTAGCAGCACATCTCAAAAAGGAAAGAATAGAGAATGCTGAAGCCACATTGATGGGGAAAGTACTTAGTCGAGGAGGCAGCAAAAGAACTTGAATGTGAAGAAGATGGTCAAGCCATGCACATGCTGGCATGAAGACACCATCCTACAGTGTGACCCACGTAGTCCAAATCATGAGCAAAATGTGAGTCACTTGATTGTCCTATACATCTCAGAATCAGGTAGACAGTAACACATTACCTTTCTGACGTAAGAAACAGCATCTTCCTCAGTGTACACTTCTGCACTGACCCCCCCTCTCCTGCGTCGGGCTTTTACCACTGGGTTGGGAGGAGGAGGGGAAATCTCATCGTCATGAGAATCAGACTGGGAACTGGATTTCTGCCGAGCCAGTATTTGTTTGCATTCTTCCTGCAAGGCAAAAAGAGACAATGAAACATCTCTTACCCATTTAGCTAACTTGCTGGATATACTCAATTCACTCTTCTTTTACAACTGTCAGCAATCCCTTCACTTCTACATATGGACGACTGTCAATTTACACATGTGTACTGCTGAAAGAAAATTCAAAATTTAATGTGAGCAGCATGAAGGACTGACACTAACTACAACATGTGTACAGGTATCATCACTCCAATACTTGACCTGTTCAACTCTTTCTTACATGCAATGGAAACTAATGTATTATAAACTGCAGACATATGTTTGCAGCTACTCCTGGCTGAGAAAGCAAAAGAACAAGCCTCTTTTGCTTACTTTCCAACATCACAGCTGTTATTTTCTCAGTTGGCTTGTACATATCTTTGTCTCTTGTACAGAGAACATATCAGAAGTCACAAATCAATATATTAAATAGGTTTCTTCATGTTGCTCTGTTTTGCAGGCTTACTATCACCAGAAAGAACAAAGATGCTCCCTACCCCAGAATTTCTGCCATATAACAGATTTACAATCAATGGGACTACTTCCAAGCAAATAAGATCCAAGGTAGGCTCCAGAGAACTGTGAAAAAATCATGGCTGGCCTAGCACCAGCTGGCCAATAGGAAGGTTATTCTCCAAGTTTCACACTCATGGAATGGAGAATAAAATACGAAGGGGAATCCCTGAAGAGATAGTAACAAGAGCAGGAAACAGTATAGAAAACCTTCAAGAAAGGAAGTTGCAAGACCTTGTCAATTCATATACTGAATTATTTGACTTCCAAAGAATGGAGACAAACAAGATTACCCATAATTATAGTATTCTTCCAGAGCCCCATCTCCTGTTCTTTAGCTTCCTGGTATTCAAGGGAAAGCACACAGAAGTAAAATTCCCTTTGCATCATCCATGTCTATCAGCCAAAGGAACGGGGGCCTATCTGCTCATTCCCAACCCACCTCCTCACCCCCTGGTACCACCTCAGCCTGGCATCCTGCTCACAGCACACCACACTGCCTTTGCTACTTCTTCAGTCCCTTCTCAGCTGGTCATTCTAGTCTTCGCTGACCCTGCCTAAGGCAGAGGAGAACTGGAGATGGGATGGAGCACATGTCCTGTCCTCAGCTTGTCTGATACAGGAAACCAAAGGGCAAGTGCAAGAGAGACATGAGCAGTGTAAGGAGGCAAGCCATCTTGTGCAGCAGTAGTTCAGTAATTTTATTTGATGTCATCTATTATATAGCCATAGGCAAACAGTCTCAGGGTTACGTTGATCGACGTAGACGTAGCCAGCTATCATCCAACAACTCCCTGAAAAACTCCAGTGTTTTTAACACAATTCAGATTAGCGGTGTTGCAGGCTACCCAAAAGAAAACGCAGTAATGCTGAGGTCCCTGCATACAGAATAAAACCAACGTTCCTTTGACAGGGATGCCAGAACCTGGCCTCTGTCTTACACAATTAATTTCCAATGAGACTTTCCAGTCAGAGCTAATACGTGGAGTCAGTGGAGGAGGGAGGATCTGGGAGCACCAGCGCTAGACGTGGCGGATTACCAACATAGACAGTTGGTCTTACTGACAGAGGAAATGAGTTATAGTTAACTCATCAGGTACGACACCAGAAAAGAGCGGTACAGAAAACTGGCACAAGTTCATAACTTTTAAGCTTGCAAGAAAAACAGATGATTAATATATGTTTTGCCATTGATGTTTACAAATGTCTGACAAATCCAGTCATGCCACTTGTCTTATTCCAGTTTCTTTCTGCACCGTCACTGACATTGCCCCTTTCATTAACCTAAGGAGCCTCTCAAACCAACCTTTGAGGTATTATTGCTACTTGAAATAAATAACTAAATAGTATTTCCCATGCTGCATAATTCAAAGTAACAAGTCACATTCTTGTTTTGATTAAGGGACTCCTGAAATACGTAAGAGACAAGCACAGAGATAAAGCATAGAGGGCTGGCTAAAGATCTGAATTGTCAAGGTCCTGACCTGCCTCAGAAAGTGCCAAGTTCTTCCTGAGATTAGTATTTTTTCAAATTGGGATTACAACACTGCAACTCCTGGGCCATAATACAGTTGAGCTAGGTGCTGTAACCAAAAACCAGAAAAAAAAACTGATTTCAGATGTATTAAATCCTTACTGAAACTTTTTCATTTCCAATTCAAATTTCAAATAGCAGCACCAGATATGTAAAAAATGACTCAGCTAGATTTTCCTACCATGTAAGAACTGCAAGTCCTATTTAAGCATTCTTACCAACTTCTTCTGTACTCCCGACTGTCTCTTGCTTACTCGACTACAATTATGCACTTGTAGAAACACAAATATTTAAAATACAAATATGTGTGCTACATACTAGCATTATATTTAATATCTAGTCATCACAACCAAACCTATGACTGAAGAATTTCAAACACTATTACTGGCTATTGCAGATTATGTATGTCTTTGACAGTGTTAACATTGTCTGTTTATATTAAATAAACACAACCAAATGCACCTTCTTCATAAGGTTAACTGAAAGGTAATGAAGACCTTTTTGGACAGTAAGCACCTGAAAGTATAATAAAAGGTAACTACAACAAGAAGGCAGTCAGGTAACTATTTAATGGTATGCAGCACTTACACAGTTCTTTTAATACATAGCATATTTACTTATAGAGAAGAGTAGTAGTTTGCCCCATTTCAATATCAAATACACACTTCTTTTTCAGTACGCATTGTATAAAAGGCACTTCCAAGGAATTAATAAATAATATCTCCTCTGCCCCAGCACAGA
>JAVJGG010000061.1:13294967-13305753 GCA_035590195.1 Aviceda cuculoides
CACGAAAGAAAGCTCAGTGAGATAAAAATTAATATCACAAAGCATGCTCTTAAACCCAAATACCTTTTAAAGCCAAAAAGATATTAAAGGATTATAAAAGTGAGTTACCATATGATTCATTTTAAAAGGAAGTCTCTTCACTACAAACTCCTTTTATATAAACAGCAGATAGTTGACTGGCTGGCTTTTCCATATGCCGCTATTTGTAGTCTAGGTAGGATTTCCATTACTGAACTAAAGAGTGCCTTTTGAAAATAAAAGCGTATGCTCTGTCCTGGGTTAAGCTTTCAAAAAGCCATCTTCCATATATCCTGGGGTAAATACTGCATAAATACAGCAAATATTTTAAAGGAGGAATGTACTGTCTGAAGAACAGTTCTTCAAACACTGATCTTCAGACACAGATTGATGTGAACGTTTGTGCAGAACTCACTTTCAAGTAAACACCTCACCATTTTTTGTCGTCATGACAACAAGCAATCTCACTCTCTATTCGGATGGCACAGATAATTCACAATCATATTGCCCAATTATGTCCAACTTAAAATGAGAAAACACATGGAGGACACAACTGCAAAACAGTGTAATTGCCTTTGAGCAAACGCCTGTGAGCATCTTGTTCTTCCCTTCACACCAGTATCTGCACTGGCTTCAGTGGAGATGCTCCTGACTAGTAAGACATACAGGGTCTGATCCAGTTATCCA
Organism: Aviceda cuculoides; assembly: GCA_035590195.1. NCBI lineage: Eukaryota > Metazoa > Chordata > Aves > Accipitriformes > Accipitridae > Aviceda > Aviceda cuculoides. The sequence continues at coordinate 13,295,673 of JAVJGG010000061.1, forward strand.
CAGTCCAGTGCCATTCGGGTGACCTTGCTCGGCTTTCAGCTGCCAGCTGAGGAGGACACGAGTCTCACGCTGTCCTGTGTCACACCTACCAGCCCCAGCGGACATCGCACATAAATTAGGGACTCTTAAATGGCCATAAGGGACCACGTGTGCGCCGCTGACTGAAGCCTCCCACATCACTGCCACAGTCCAATACAATGATACATTAACACACCCCAAATCTACAAACCAACATTGCTGTGTGACAATAACACCCTATTTCATATACAAATAATCTAATCCTACTTCTATTCAAACCATGGCGTAAATGACCAAAAACCTAGCTAAAGTTGTGAACAAAAGTCTTTCTTGGGATTTCTTGGGGAGATGGATGGAGAAACTGGAATACTATTACTGACTTCAATGACAATAAACTGGAAAGGAAAGAAAATATACCATCATTGCCTCAAATTAAAGGAAAGAAGAACCAATAAATACAACCGCAGTGACCCATTTATCTTTTGAATGTTCACCTTCGGCTAAGACATTTGTGCTACAAGAGGCTAAGGTATAAAACACAGGAATTTAGCATGCTGTCCTCAGCATATGGGGTTACTGCCTTTCCTGATTAATGTTTCCATGAGTTTTTAATGAGTTTAAACACAGCAAGTGAAGCAGCCACAATGCCAAGACAGTTTTTAGGTTCACCCTTCCTTTCAGACTGCTGCTGGAGAGCACACGTGCTTCTCTATCAGCTGGAGCATTTCCAAACAGAAATTTGCTTCCAGTAGTTCCTATCCTGGTCTCTCCTTTCAGGCTCTGTCACCACCTGGAAACTCAGATGTTTCCACTGAAGGAAGGACAGCACCTAAGGAGGCTCCAAATCACTGTGCAGCTATACAACATCCCAAGGAGACTTCTAAAAGCGAGTCAGCCGTTCGTTATCACTGCTCACTATCTCTGTGGTGCCTCCCACAATTTATTCATTGCATTCAGAAGCAACAACACAAAGTACACGCTAAATGAATTTTTTTTTTTTTTTTTTCCTCAAGCACACTCATAAAGTTTTCTGACTGATAGACCTGGAATCTGCTTTCTATTTATCCACAGAAAATGTGCAGAATAGTTCATGCTCACGTAACTAATCTCTCTTTGCACTGGAATTGACCCAGAGGAGATGCTCTCAATACAGGAAGGTTTCTAACACCGCCCCATCACTCCTGGAGGCTGACATGATGGTTTATAGCAACTAATAAAGGCCAAAGGCAAAGCACTCCGCTTTGTTGGAAGCACAGGACTGACTGATGCCATCACTGAAAGCAGGAGAAATTTGGGAGTTCTTAACGTCCTTTGCAGTCTTATTTTTGCCACGATGGACAACTCTACTATCTTTATGATCACTCAGCCCTGTAATTAGAGACTTTTCACCCAATCCCAACTATTGTTCCACTGCCTTCCTGATGTGAAACGCCACCTTTTCTTCTACAGCATCACTAAGAAATATCTTTAACATCCACCTCTCCTACTAACATATTTATCCACTCCATAGCTACCCACCGCTTCCATTACTACTACTGCGTCCTCAGTGGCCTCTCTGCATCTCAGTTCATTCCCAATTCCCAGTCTAGGCAAAATTCTCCTGCCAAAACCCGCCTACTCTTCTGCCGCTCTGACTGCATCACTCGCCTTCTTGAGTCCCTTTATTGGCGTCCTTTTACCTCCTGCAACATGTCAACACTTCTTGTCTTCCCCTCCAGTGTCTTACAGTATCTCAGCCCATCACCACCTCTTCCCTACTTTCTTACATACGCTTCACAGTAGAGAGGCTATGTTACAAAACACAGACCATATTTTTGATACTTAAAAGCTTATATAATCAAAGAAACCGTAGCCAACACTTCTGATTTTTAAAATCCAGCCAAACAACAATGTATGCATGCATACCTTGTATAAGAAACATGCCCACAGAAAAGCTCCATTTCTACTAGACAAATATAATTTAAACTAAAATACTAAATATTATGCCATATTTTTCAGCAACAACCCGAACACCCAAGTCACTCTGAAGTTTTTCATCACTGGGTATGTGATGCCAAAGCTGCTTATTTATTTTTCATTCCAGCCTTCTAACACAGCAGACCCTTAATCCAAGAGAAACAGCACCAGTCTCAGCGAGGCTTACATGTAAGAGGCAGAAATGGATCATCAGAGCATAGGAAGAGATAGTTGATAATTGAGGTTATCAACAAAGAGGGAATCATAAATGCTAGCACACCATTTTGATCCTTAAAATACTTCTGTTGTGTAGGCCCACTTAACATTTAGAAGCATACTCATGCCCTTAGATCAAATGCGCTGTTGACAGCAAGGATAGTTATACAAAATCTTGTGTTCCCTCAGTCACCTCAGAGGGGAAATTGTCTCTAAAACATTTCTACATTTTCTACTCTTCAATAAAATTCTACTCAATTTATTCTCTCTTCTAAAAAATTACCTGATGTTAATACAAATATGAAAATATGTGTGGGGGCTGCCCACCTTGAAAACCACTCAGCTTTTTTTTCTCTATTTTATCCTCCTCCCTTCCACGTGCATTTCATTTCTGAAACACAAAACAACTTCCATATGCTATGAGTGCTTTCACTGGTATTAAGGCTAGATAGCAATTTGAACTGCACACTCTGGCAAGAATCCATGTGTCTCCCTTAACCCTTCAGTGGGATGCTCGCCACTTATTAAGTATTTTTTCTTCAAAATTTGCCAATAAATCCAAGGTAAAATAATTATGGACATGTTTTTATTTTGAGGTTCCCATACCTCACTTTCCCAGTTCCCTAGCATCTTGCCCAGGGGTGATGGAGCTGGCGGGCTGAGCTCCAGGGAGTTGCAGATCCTCATCAGCTTGAGCTTATGAAGCTGTCAGGGTACAGCTCCGACACAGGCTGCCAAGCAGGCAACCACCGAGGGGCAGACCACAGCAGAGCACACCAGAAAGCAATTCCCCGGCCTGTAGCATTTCAAAATCTAAGGGCCTTTTCTTAATTGAAACCAAGCCAAATCTCAAACAATCTTAAATCTGCTATGAAAACTCCAGTTCTCCACCCAGTCTTACTGGTGTCCAGTCAGACAGTCTCAACCCCCATCCTATGAGCCTAATTAAAATGAATTCATGAAGCATTAAAAAGGTATTTAAAAATAAGCAGTCATCTTTTTCTGCATTTAGGAGAATATTAATGAGGAACTGCTTGAATACTAACTGAAAAACAAAAGCAAAACCAAAATTCATCCTCATATTGGAAATCTGATTTGATTTATATAATTTTTTACATAGCCTTTCTCCTTGCTATCATTCCCATTTGATGCCCCTCTGTTTAAAATAATTAGTGTGAGAAGACAGAAAAGGCTTAACTACCTCTGCTCCTCAAGTCACCTCGTACAACTGAAAGAGAATAAAAGGCAATAATTTTGAAGGTAATTTATTGCCTTCCAGAAAAGCTACTGCCTCACCTTGGCTAAGCAATCAGTTGTAATGGAAAGGGTCAGGAGCTGTCAGAGCGCCTTGCCCGATGCTCTGACAACTGTAAAACAGAGAGAACGAGGAGGAATTGCAGCTGTACAGCCTCAAAATGCTCACGTCCCTGAATGTGGTGTTTTACCTTGTCCAAGGCAAGTTGCTATGCAGTTGCTAATCTCAAAAGATTACTGAGGGATTTGCTGAGCTGCAGACAAGCAGGAGGGTAGGTGCCCAGCCAGTTCTGCAGCCACAGACTCCAACACGGACACGATTTAAGCCCAAGCCCAAGATTTTTTTTCAAAACTCGATTGGTAAAATAAGGCTTGAAGGCCCCTATATCTGCTTGGGAGCCTATAAAAGGCTGCAGTCAGCTGGGGGCAAATATTTGTATGTACCTGTTCCTAGCTGTAAAGGCCAGCTAGTATCAAGAGCTTTCCCAAAGTCTGTTGTGATCTAGTGAAATCTGCCATAAGACAGTGCCTGACCCAGCACCATTTTTAACTTTATATGAATTTGGCAAGGTGTTTCATTCATGTGTTTAAATCTAGGTATGAACCTGTTTCTTTAAAGCCACTCAGATGCTTAAAGATTAACATGGATTAAATATCTTGGTGAATGTAAAACATGATAGCTTGAGATGTGAAAAAAAGACAACATCCAGACTGACTTCCCTTCTCGTTCCATCACTGCACTCTATTACTGTTAGTTTTTGACTTTGAGACTAGGAAAGTGACTCACACTTGTAGACATACGAAGTAACCAGGGAGCTCACAATGCTCTAACGTGTCTGCACTAGCTCGTAAAAGCACAGCTTCACTTATAGCCAATTTTATTTCTCAGGAAAAAGCTTTTTTTCTCTTTCTGCTCTTATCCCCTTCATCCTCCACCCTTCCTTAAGCCTCCTGCATTTAGGAAAGCTTGCCTGAGGGGTTTTAAAAATTCACCTCGTTTTTCCTTTACCTGTTCCAAGAAAACTGTCACCTCTTATAACACTGCCCGTGGCTTACTACGGCAATCACAGAAGTCTGACCTGAGCTGATTTTCATCCAGCTCTCTCCGGTACTGGTATCAGAGGCAGGAGCAGAGGCTGCCCAAGCCTACTCGGAACCAGAGTCACACAGCAAGTGCACCAGTGCTCCCATCATTGCATTGCTATCAGCATCTCAGGTAGCTCAGGTATGTTCCCACATGCTTTAGCAAAATTTCTGACTACCAAGCAGATACCGCCCAACTGCTTTGCAAGCTTTGAAAGATACAGAAATATTTGTTGTATTAGTCTTTATCAAACTGCTTGGTTAATGCATTTTTTCAATAGCTTTTTCTCTGTAGGATTTTCCTTACGATCCACAATCTCTCCTCAGCTTATTTTAAAGGAATGAGTTATACTTCACATAATCACCTGTACTTATAAGAATGAATTTCATTGTTTTGGACAGGTTCTGGTAGAAGTTCTTGATTGAAAAATTTCTTGTTGTGACAAAATGTAATACAGGGAGAGACTACTGTTGCAGAAGGAAAGCCTGATGTTCAAATTTTGATGCTCAAATACTTCTGTTTCTGAAACTCTTTATGATAAATAAATAAACTCTATTTTACTAACAGTGAATGAATTTGTAGTTTACTACACACTTCCTTTTCAGTGCTAGTTTACAGCAAATCTGTCACACAAATGTCTTTATTTTTCTGTCCAGGTCTGTGTGCAATACTGTCTAATATCACCAGGTGGAGCTACGCAGATAATGTCATTTTCCTTGATTTAATTACAGAGGGTAGAGTCCGGGTTCTCCTAAAACTCTCTTTTTGGATGGCACCTGGAGACATGCAGCGTCAGCCTGGGTCCATAAAACCACTGCCAATCCACAGGAATCCAAGGCAGTAAGTTCAGTATGTGCAAGACAGTATTTCTTGTATGTGCACGGGGCAATAGAAGAAAGGAGAGAGCTCAGGTCAAGAAGGTATCAGCAAAGACCACCTTGCTCAGCCAGCAAAGCCACGGCTCTGAAATACACTGCATGCTAAACAGCTTCAGCAAAGTACTTGGTAATGCCTGAACATACCCTGCAGCTTCCTGCTGCTTCCCCTTCTTCTGTGTCATTTTCTTCATTAGTTCTACTCTTTATTACAATATTTTTTCTGCTGAACAACAGTCTAGCTTAGCCTGGCAAGACAACTCCACCTTTGATCATATAATCACAGCACTAAACAGTCTGACACTAATCAAAGTTTTGCAGTCTCAGTATAGCTGAAAATACAAGGCTTTGCCTGTAACTTCCTAGTAATTAACTTTTTTACGTAAGGTAAGAACTGGAGATAAAAGATGGGTTCCCTGTCTTTTCTGCTATGCCTTCTTTAGTCCTCAAGTAAACAGGACCTAATTACAGCTATTAAAATAGTGCCAGAGTTTCTTAGCTAACATCTATTCCCCTGCTCTAAAAAAGCCAATTATTACCCCTAAAGGAAAGGTTTTCCTCACCCCATCCACCAACAAAGAGTTCTATACAGTCACAGAGAAATGTAAAACAAATTATTCAAAAGAAAACATTACATATTTTTTTAAAATCTCAGGCATCTAAACTGTTTTCAAATCTTTTCTGTGCTCAATGGAATGTTAGAGATTTTTACAAAGTAACTGTCAATGTAATCAGAGTAGATGTCATCTTGAAGTTTGTGGGTCACACCATATGAAAACTGACTTGCAAACTTCAGAATATAGAAACATAGGCTGATTCCCAGCAATCATGGGCATCTTAAGACAAGCAGGTCCTGCCACTACTAAGTGAACACAAACATATCTACAATTATTTTCAGAGTTATTTTTCTTAATACTATACTTGACACAAATAAGCTGCAAACTTAAAAAGTCATCAGGCTTTTCTTTCTAACCTTGGCACTTCTCCAGCTGAAAACGATGACTGCAGAATCAAACATCAAACCTCAATCTCCAGCACTTTCTTCCTAAGTATTTATTCATGTTCTCACTTTACAGCCCTCTCAGGCCGTGTCTATACTGTGAAATAAAAAATGGCACAGCCATGGACGTGAATACTAGCCCAAGACAGTCCACATCCCGCAACTATTAGCTCATTCCCTGGCTCTGTTCTGAGCTGCTCGTACTGAATCCTGCCAAAACAAACCTGCTCCTAGACGTGTTAGACCTAAGAATTATATCTGGGGCCAGTCAGTGTCGTGGGGTCAGGGGTTAGTCCCTGGCCCTCTTTCATTTAGCAGTACGGATGTAGGCTGAAGGCAACGGACCTAACTCTGATGTCATCAGAATTAAGGTGAAAAGCATTTATGATCTGGTCTGATCTTGCATACGATAAAATCAACTCAGAAGAGAAAGATTTATTATGAGATGTAGTTAAGAATTAGCAAAATTAAATAAACTTTTTTTTTTATTCACCTTTGAGGTAGCTCCAGTACATTGATGTGGATTGAGCTCTACACATTTTCCATAAGCTCCTTTTTTAACCCCTTGAAAAACATCCCACACTTTATCTCTAAACTGCCCACATGATTTTTTGACAGATAAACCGTTAGTAGTCTACTTCAGCGGAACGTGTTTGTCTATTTTAATGAGTTTAGAAAAAAAAACCAAAATACCACACTTTGGTGGAAAAATGCATGACTTTGTTTAGAAAATCATGCTTAAACCCAAAGATTTTCACTCCTCTCCCTGCACAAGACCAAGATTAAAGGAGCTAATAGCAAACATGCCATATCAGTGTATTGCTCATTCACATACAAAAACCTAACGGGCAATTGCTAAATTCACAATTCCATTAAGATCCTTCAAAGTACTTACATATGACAAATGTCTTCTAAAAACAGGATAGAACTTATTGAAACGATTTCTTTATCTTTACAAGCCTTCCTTCAACTGTTAGTATGCAACCGACCAAGTCAAAATACTATCCTACAGCAGAAAATCCTCCACAGTGCAATTTGTATCAAGATAGTCCTTGGAGATGCCTGGGCAAAGAAATCAAACTGCTGTAGGAACAAGAATTACAGTGCTGGAAATCTCCAGAAGCATCCTAAAGCCCTTAGACTCCACAGGCTTAGCTCCCAGACTGTTCTACATAGTCAGTGGCAAGATTGTTTCCTTCTGTACTAAGCATGATATTCACTGAATTTGATGCCTTGAGACTGTTTGATTCTAAATAATCTCCTTTCATTTTGAGACAAGTGATATCCATCAGCTTCTGTGTTTGCATTCTGATCGATATCCTACTACAGGATTCTGGTATCTGCTGTTCTTTGGGAAATAACAGATTACATGAAAGAATATATAATTTCTCAAGGGTAGGAACCACCTTCTTGTCTCAATTCTGTGTACTGTGTTTAGATCAATAAAACCAAACTCTCCAATACAACTCCTCAAGTAATCCCACTAGCTATGGAGAATAGTCTAAAATGCTACAGCATATTTTAACATTTTTTGCAAAAATGGGCTTTATCCTTCTTGCCAGGAAGTCCAGAGTTGCACACATTAACACAGATAACAATTCATAACACGGTAAAGGAAATTCAACAGATTTCACTCTCTCAGAATGGGTCTTGGCTCTCAGAAGTTTAGAATATGCAGAACTAAGAGATTTTTTTTTTTTTAATAAGAAGCATTACAATTAAAAAACGTCTTGTACTTCCTACCCATTCCTGATGTTTCAGGCACTCTTACTGGGCTTCCACCAAAATGCAGTATTTGCATTTTTGTAAAGCTGCTCAAATTTGGCACATACTCACCTAAACAAAAATTTATCAGAAAAACAGACAATGAGATGTATAAAATGTCTATATCATCTGTAATATATCGGCTCTATGTGTTATTCACTAGTTATTGTTGTTCTTGCTCTGTCCTTACAAAATTCTGTCTCTAAAAGGAAAAACCTACATAAAACTGGTTACAAACTTTAGACGTATCCTTCAAAAAAAGTGAATAATCCTCTTCTTAAACTAAGTATACGAATAAAGTCTCTGGCAGACTGAGGACTAACCAACAACTTGCAGCCCTGTGCTCCCATTTATTTCTGGAGAAAGCCCATCCCCAGAGAAAAGCTGTGCTCATACAACATGCCATTCCTGCAAAAGACACCCATAGGCTTTAGTAAGAATTTGTCTGAGAATGTTTTAAAATGTTTTCCCCTCTATGCTGCTTTTGAAGACAGTCACAGTACGTGAAGTCTCTCTTGGAGGATCCTGGGATAAGCAATGCAGATGGGTGAGAGCAGTGCAATCAAATGGCAAAGTGTTCAATGATTTTCAGAACTTGCTGGTTCCCTGATTTTGTTCAGTTTTAGGGGAAAGGAAAACCACATCACCTGTCACTGGAATAAAGAGCGAACAGCATCTTTTGCTCTTGCAGGGAGGTTTTTCCCATAGATGAGAGCTCAGGACACCATGTATCATAACACAAAGTATGCTCGTAACATTTTGGGTCATTTTTAACAAGTGCAGTTTGATGAGAAATTATAATTTTGGTGTTATGCACAAAAAATTCTACACAATAGCCAATATTATAGTAGACCAGCAGATAAAGGCTTGGGTTTTTTTTTTTCTACCAGCTTGTTTTTTAACAGTTGCCCGATAATTTGAAATTTAAAAGGAAAAATGTACCAAAATATTTGAAACTTTTTAATCAATCTTTTTCATTTTAAAAATCGAAAATTGTAAGTCACCTGAAATCACTGACCTTTTCTAATTTTTCAAAGTGTTCTCTGAGGAATTTCATGGGTCGGTCTGGCTTTGCTATGCAAAGATTTACAATGCACTCTTTCAAAATCTGCTGGATGTTGTGCTTCTGAACATAGAGTTCACATCCCTTCAGGCTCTCATCTTCTTCCACATTGCAGGAAGAAGCAGCAGCAGCCATCTTCAGGCTTGTAAACAGAAAACAGACCTAGGTAAGAAAATGGTGCAAGAAAGAGATAAGAGGCAGTTCCCAAATCCTTTGTCAGAGAGATCTGGAGGAGCAAAGACATTTAAGTATTGCCTGTTGCCTATTCAAGAGCTATCGATTCTGAACATTTTAACGTTCTGGGGCTGTAGGTGGAAATACCGAACCATGTCATCTTTGTACGATCAACATAGAAGTAAGTACAAAAAGAGCATTTTAACTCCCAGATGGCAGCCAACCTTTGGAAATAACGGTGCAATTAATCATACAAGGCCATGAGTTTCAAAGACAGCTATTAAATGAAGGCGTAAAGCCTTGCTTTCCTATTCCCTTGGGGACTCCCTGCCGGTCACCAGAAACCCCATTTTCCGCAACAGAAGGATTTTTGGTAAATTTTAACATCTCCCTCGTTCACAGCGAACGACCCTCCCCGGTCCCGGGGGAGATGGGGAGGAGGGGGCAGAGCCGCCCAAAGGGAAGTTTGATAACTGGGGGGGGAACAACCCCAAACCCTCTGTATTTCCCCCAGCCAGCATATGACGGCTCCATTACAAACCAAAAAACCGCGAGGGCAGCTTTTACAGCGGCCTCCCCGCCGCCCCTGCCCGGGACGCCGGAACCCCGGGGGGCGGCAGAGGCTGAGCGGGGGGCGGCGGGGAGCGGGCACGGCGGCCGGGCCGACCCCGACGCCG
>JAVJGG010000061.1:13308458-13324237 GCA_035590195.1 Aviceda cuculoides
TCCAGCTCCTCTGCCACGGGCTCAGCCGCGGCGACCGGCCCGGCGAGGCGCTGCCCGTCCTCCTGCCGGCCCTGGCCCAGCGCCTCTGCCCGCCGCAGGGCTTTGAGCCCAGCGAGGAGTTGCGCCTCGGCCTCGTCCAGCTCCTGAGCCTCCTGCTGCAGCGCTGCGGGGCCTCCGTGGGCCCCTACCTCACCGACGTTATCCGCATCCTCCAGGCCACCCTCCTCGACCACTATGCCGAGGTCAGGCGTGAAAGTTGCAGGTGTGCCGTGGCCTGCGCCCAGGCCATGCCAGGTGGGGCCTGGGGCTGGGCAAAGGGGGGGAGCGGTGGGCTGCTGTGAGCCTGCAGTCTCCTGGGGGGACGGGGGCTGAGGCAGGGACCAGTAGGAAGTTACAGGGATGGAACCGGGAGAGAGGAAGAGAGGGAAGAAGTTGCCACACACCCTTACAGGTGCGCTTTGCAGGCCTTGGAGGATCTGTTGGAGAAGAACCATGCCAGGGATGGATGCTGCGCCGTTACAACTTGTGGGTAGTGGTGGGAGGAGGGGGTTAGGGGAGCACATGTGGGCTAGTGTTCAGCTTTAATATAGTATAAAGTTAAATTTGCATGCTACATAAATGCAGCGACATTCATCAGGTTGCTGTTCGTAGTGTTACGGATATCATGTTGCTCAAGATCTGTCACCCACGTAGAGGAAGGCGTATCTGAAGTTTGTCTCTCTGCCCTAACAGAGCACTTCCATATGCAGTCAGAATCTCTGATAAAACCCTTAATGCAAACAATTTCGCACCAGCACTACAGAGTTCGTGTTGATGTAATTCAGGCTACTGGAGCAGTGATACAGTTTGGAAATGGAAAGTCTGTGGATGATGTTCTGTCTCATCTGGCACAGCGATTATTTGATGAGATTCCCAAGGTGTGCCTCTTTTTTTTTTTTTTTTTTTTTTTTCTTTCTGGATTTACTTTAAAACTGCTTTGGGGTGGGTATTTTGGTGTTTTCTCGCCCCTCGCAACTTTCAGGTTTCATTCATTCAGTTGAGATATGTAAATATGTCACATACAGGCTTTGTCAACTGAAAGCTATCCAAAACCAAGGCTGGTGACCTATTTGGCTGCTGTCTCATTCTGCAGGCTGTTGAAGTTTGTAGGCACCTTTTTATTTTAATGGGTGCCTTCAATTCTGTCTTAAATTCTTCTGTCAAATCTCTGGGACCTGATTCTATGGCCTTTTCAGATGCTTAACAAACACTTACGGTATTGGTCCCTTCATAAGGTGCAACTGAGGCAGTAATTTTAAAATGTGTAACTTAATCATAACTAAAATATTTTGGTTATTGAGTGGGTGTATTCACATTATTTAATGTAGGCTTCCTTTATAGTAAACAGAGAAAATTGTCTTCTGGAGATGTGCTTAGAAAGCTTCAAATTCCAGAGAAATGTACATTTCTTACATTCTCAGAGAGATATTAACCTTGAAAATTTAGAGTTTTCTGAGTTAGATCTGTATCTTGTCTTTCTCTCAGAGATGTGCTTTTGTGCAGCAAATAGTCTAAGATTTAACTAAGCCAGAGTGAGAACACAAGAGGGAGCATGATACCTTGCATGTTGCTTAAGACGCTTGCTGCAAGTGAGGAAATCCTGGGTTCTTGTAATTTCTTGAGACTCTTGATGCAGTTTACCAAGTCTTATATACTGAAAGCAAATTTTTTTTTTCCTAGTATTTTCCTGACATATTTAAAATAGTCTTTTTGTATCCATGTAGGTTCGGCACGCCGTAACAACTGTCATTGGAGAATGGTTGTTGCACCTACGAGATAGATACTCCTATTTTCACAAGTTGATCCCTTTGTTACTCGGCAGCTTTACTGATGAAATTCCTGAAAATACGTAAGCAGAACATGTTTTTTGTTTTTTTTTTTCTTTTCTTTTTTTGTTCATCCCTAAATAGTTGTCATACATGGAAATGTTTCTATGTTTATAGATGTATTGCTTGGAGGAGAAAAACCCACATTACCACATTTGTTTGTTTTTTCTTAAACCTGAAATGATAGCATTATCTTCATTAACTTTTGTTATATTGCCCTTTTATGATACCTTCAAATAAGTATGAGAGAGATGAAGACAGAGAGGTAGACAGAGACAGAATTATCCTTTGGAAGGGGTGACCTCTGTCCACTGAGTACAAAAGAAGCACAAACTCTCAACTATATGCCTAGGTTAAATGGCAGGAATGCTTCCTATCCTTCCAGCTGAATTTAAGTAGTCAGATTTTCTAGAAGTCTCATTTTAAAATGTTTTTCTTTTGGGGGCATGATGGTATAAAACTCTTTATTTTATATCTAGGAAACTGGCTTGGACTTATTGGGAAAAGATAGGCTTGCAGTGGGAGAAAGAGAATGAAGAAGATCTGAAGGATAAGATGGATTTTAGTGTTTCACCATCTCATTATCCCAAAGGAGGTAAGTGTTGCACTGAAAGTGGTTTTTACTTCCTGAATAATCCCTGAGAGCTGCAGTGCAGTAATGACAGCAGAGCAGGATGTGTAATATTCATTATAAGTTGTAATATTAGTTAATGTATAGGGGTAGCATATATATATAAAATATAATATATAGCATATATAAAATTATTTAAATTATTTATATTAAATTTAAATTTAAAAAAAAAATTTGTTCAGTTAACTACATTCATTTTTTCCTTTAGTCCCAAAATGTATTTTGGAGAAAGAGTAAATGAAAATGCTTGTGCTGAAAAAGAGGTAAAGCAGTGGTGCAGAAGCAGCAGAAAGTTCTCCATTAGCCAACAGCCAGGTGGAGAATGGGCATAGAGATGACCAGAAAGGAAGGCAGGGTTGAAGAACCTGTGAGCTGAGTCCCTGAGTAATGAGAACTAGACACAGCATTAATGATCCACAGGATTGGCATGGAAGAAAAATTTGCAGTGAAATGATTTCAGATGTCTTTGTGAGACACTAGGATGCTAGCTAAAATCTGCCAGCGTACATGAAGAATGTGGGAAAAGAAACAATTTCCTTTATTATACACAAAACCCAAGATATGCAGCACAGATTACTTTTTAGTACCATTTATAGGTAGCTTTAAAACATTATGTTTGCAGTAGCTTGAAGCTTGCTTCCTGTCTCAGGTTCATAAAGTTAATGTTTAAAAATATGCGCATGGGTGTTGGTAAGAGAGAGGGTTTAAATGGGTCATTTATTGATTCTCTACTCATATTTAACAGAACAAAAACTCTTTTGGTGTGAAAGAACAGGTTCATGCTTGACTTGTGCCTACGTGACAATCACATCACAGAATACCCAGCAGCAAAATCCTTTCCATGACAGTGACTTCCGGAGTCCTTTCTTCTTTGAAATTACACTTTTTTTTTTTTTTTTTAAACCCTGTTTAAAGTTGTTTTACTCAGTAATGCTTGAATGAAAGGGGAAGCACTTCATAATGTTCATAATGGTGACTGGTTTGACAGAACTGTTTAGCTTTGAAGACAGGCAAGTTGATCTGTTATCCTTTCAAATTTTTTTTTTCTTTCTTACTTATTTTATATATAATATTACATAAGGGGTTTGTAAATGGTAAAGAATGCTTTTACTTCCACTAGTGATGGCAGAAACATATTTCTTTTTTTGGCAGTCGGAGAATTTTTTAACATGCATAAACTGATGAAGTTGAGTGTCTAAGCTCCAGTCACTTATTTTGCAATGACCATGATATAGTGAAGGTCATAAAGGGCTTCACATGCTAGTCCTTGAAAAAGTTGTTACCATTTATGTTGCTAATATTGTTACCTTGTTCAGTTTTCTCTAGGTGCGTTTTGGGTTTTGTGTGTACGTACACTGTTTTGTTGTTTGGGTTTGTTGGTTTTTTTTTTTAGAAAGGGACACCTGTCAATTATTTCATAATTAAATAACGTGTATCTCTGAAATAATCTTCTTAGCACAATAAATATGGTCCATGAAGTTGGGCAAATTCCCAGCCCTGCAATTAATTGACTTTTCCTGCATCTTGCTCGGTAGAATGATGCAGTTAAGGCTTGAATGTGACATATGTACAGAGACACACACACACATATGTAACTAAAGGATATTTTAAAGAAATGACCTGATAATTTTGGACTTGAGTCCCAAATTAACGATGACTTTAAGATATAATTTCCTGCTGCTTATCTTTACTTCCAAATTGTATGTCTTATCAACACTCAGGCTTTATGTGACAAAAGAGAAGAAAAATGAAAGGAAAGGATGATTTGCTACCTAATCTTACAGATAAGAATCTTTATCAGAGATGCTAGTATACCTTAGTTTCAAGTAATAATTTGTGGTGTCCTGCCACAGACTATGTATGGATGAGTTGTTGTTATGTGCGTCATTCCCCTCCACGAACATTTCTTTTTTTTTTTTTTTTATATATGGTAAAGATGTATTTTAACACTTTGTTGCCCTTTCTTCTGACTTATTTAATGTACTGGAATATCTTTTTACGACTGTGAGTTTATAGTACGTTTTACTTGCCTATCTTTGTCCAACTGTTAAGATAATGGACCTGACATATGAGCCCCCCTGTGCTTTGATCTCACGATGACAGATATTGCAGGTCAGAGAAAGAGTAGAGTTAGACCTCATACCTGGTGTCATCCAGCCAACCAAATAGCTTTCCACTGAGCAACAGCAGTCATTGCCTTAGGATACAGGTGCAGAAAGTTTATAGCAGGGAAGTCTTTGACAGGAGTAGCTACAGGGATAAATGCCTGCATTTGAACATCTGAAATGAAGGAGCTGCTGATAAAGGATGGGCCAAATTCTTTAAACAAAATTCTGCCTCAGGTTAAATAGGATGCCAGTTTGTATTTGCTGTCTCAAGTTGATTTCTTTATTTGACTTTTTGCTATTCATTGTCAGTTTTCATAATCCAAAATGTTATCCTCCATTGACAAAAGAAGCAGTAATTCATGTCCTGATGCTTGAATTTCTTTTTTTTTTTTTTCTTTTTTCCCCTTTACTCTGGGTATTTTGTAGGCATTTCTATAAGCCTTTTGTATTCTTCAGACCATTTATTTTACTCTGTTTTCCTTTTAGCATTTGTAGTTACACGGGCCAATGCAGGAAAATATCCTGAGACAACTCAGTCATTTCCTTTCTGAGCCTTTACAGGAGAACTCTGTACCAGAAATGAAAAATGCACTCGCACAGTCAATGTTTTTTGACACCTCACAACGAATAATGTTTCATTCTTAAAATAGTATGTGAACATAGTGTGTGGCAATTATAAGATGGTGGTTCTCAGAGAATAACTTTTCAGATTTTGTTTGTATAAACATGTACAATGTAAAGGAAAAAAAATTTGGCTGTAGAGAAAGTCATTAAAAAGTTTATCGCAATTCTTTGGAAAGCACTGTCATAGCTTTATGTGTAAAGTACAGAAATGGAGGTTTGATAGTTGCTTGTGGTATTGTCAAATTGCTTCTCTGAGTCTCAGTGATTTATAAATGAGCTAAGATGTAAATTTGATGACTACCAAGACAGGACAGTAAGTATTTGTTGAGGAAGGTAAGTTTATTAGTTCTCTAGAAGTCTGCATCTTTTACTGAGGGAGGGAATATGTATTTACAACACTTTGGGGGTTTCCTTAAAAACAAAAGATAACAACAAAACTCCACTTTTCCACAAGGTCTTTACAAATTAAATTCAATCTTAAACCCCCCCCCCCGCTCCTGTATAATCATTCATACTATTTTGAAATGTGTTATTTAATAAAAAAAGTGGACAGAGATTGAAGAGACACATCAGTGAGCCCCTTTTCAGGAAAAAGGCCTTAGCAAATAGACTATATATCTGTGATTTTTAAAATGCTATCAATTTGCTTGGCCTGATCTATTGCACAGCACTTGTACAAGTCATAGTACCCTTTCTACTTTTAATTTTCTAGATACATTTTTAACCTTTTCCTTTAGAGGGCACAACTGACATTGTCTGTTTTACTGCAGTTCATGTCCCCTGTACTATTTGTGACTTCTACCTTTCTTTCCCCCTCCAAATTATATTTAACTGAGTGATACCACAACGGTTGCATGTGAAAGTCTTTCTTCTGTTTTAGCTCTGTTGTGTGTTTCAGGTTTTTTTTTTTAATGGGATTTCTGTTGCAGTAATTATTAAAAGGAAATTATTAAGCTATATTTTCCAAAGTGGGTACTGTCCCATATTTGTTTGAGTTCTCTTTCTCTTCCCCCTCTGTAAACATTTTAAAACACATAATCTAAATCACCATCCAGTAATAAATACAAAAATATTCAGACAGCTGTGTGGAGTTTAACTTCTGCAATATATATTAAAGAATGCAACTTGTGCAGGTAAATTCCTCAGCATCATTTGACATATTTTTTTCCATGGTGAAGCAGATACCCATAGCTCTTACCTTGGAGCATTTACAATTTTCTAAGGATTAATGTGCATTGGCTTTTCCTTTGATACTTCTTTTTGGTTTGTTTTTGTTTGTTTGTTTTCTTCTAGTGACTCGACCAGGACTAGGCTGTCGGGAACTTGTGTCAAGAAACCTCTCCAAAATTCTTCCGGGTCTCTGTCATGATATAACAGACTGGGTTGAAAGCACAAGAATAAAAGCATCCCAGCTTCTGTATACGTTATTGCTACATGCAGAGGATCACATAACACAACACATGGAGCTACTGCTTAGAACTTTGTACCAGGCATGCTTGGATGAAGAAAGCAATGTGGTTAAAAATGTAAGTTTAATCTTTTCAAGTATCTATTGTTCACTGAATAAAGATCCTATCCTTATAGTCCCAAGTCTGTCTTCTGACGGTTGACCTTACCTTAGGTCACTGGAAATTGCCCATGACTGAAGGATCAGGCTCAGGTTTTGATGGATGTTAAAAACATATGAACATTATGCTTACTGTTGTGGTTTAACCCCAGCCAGTAACTAAGCACCATGCAGCCACTCACTCACACCCCGCCACCCAGTGGGATGCAGGAGAGAATCAGGAAGAAAAAAAAGTAAAACTCATGGGTTGAGATAAAGGCAACTTAATAGGACAGAAAGGAAGAAAATAATAATTATAATAATAACAATAATAAAATGACAATAATAAGAAAAGGACTTGAATATACAAAACAGGTGGTGCACAGTGCAATTGCTCACCACTTGCCGGCCAATGCCCAGTCAGTTCCCGAGGAGCGATCCCACCCCCCAGGCCAACTCCCCCAGTTTATATACTGGGCATGACATCACATGGTATGGGATACCCCTTTGTCCAGTTTGGGTCAGCTGCCCTGGCTCTGTCCCCTCCCAACTTCTTGTGCCCCTCCAGCCTTCCCGTTGGCTGGGCATCAGAAGCTGAAGAATCCTTGACTTACTATAAACACAACTTAGCAACAACTGAAACATCAGTGTGTTATCAACATTCTTCTCATACTAAATCCAAAACATAACACTATACCAGCTACTAGAAAAAAAATTAACTCTATTCCAGCTGAAACCAGGAAACTTACTCTCTTACTATGTTAAAGTAAATGTATTCTTGTATTACTGGTATAAAGACCGATAGTAAAGTTATTTAAATACTGTTTAGTTTATATGCCAACCGCATGAAGCATTGATAATGATCTCTCTCTAAAAAACATAAGCAGTAGATTAAAGTATAAAAGCCTTGCAGCAACAAATTTAATTAAAAAAAGTGTGCAGGTCGTGCCCTTTCAAGTTAATTTCACTTATCTTCCCCTGCTGCATAATTCAATCATAATTCTGATCAAATATTGAGGTATGTTTATTCCATGTGATATCTATATTCAGTGTTTGAATACTTGACTTAATGCTTGTAAAATGCCTTTTTTTTCATGTTTTTTTGTGAGGAATAATTAGTATTAGTATTGATGCTCTCAACACTTTGATCGACAATAAATCTATAAATATAAATAAATGCTATAAATTCAAAAGTATGTGTTCAAGCAACACATAGTTTTCCCTTGCCTTTTTTTGATCATACTTGTCTCTTTCTTAGAATTCAACCACTAATCCTCTTGCAGGTACTTCCAAGAGATTTATTCCCAGTTAGGAGATGTTTCTGTATTTAATTTTACTCTTCCTTGTGCCAAAATGTAAGATTCAGCAACTTCTGTTTGTGAATGCCTTTTATGTCCTTACTGATGCTGCTTCCCAGGGTACTGTGATTATCTCCTCTATTGTTTGTCACTGTAGAACCCATTTAGAGCAGCCACCAACTTGGAAAATGTACATGTCTTTCTCCAGCCTAATAATACCAAAGGAGATGTATAAAAGACCAGATGGTCTCTTACCTCTTTTTTTTTTATTTTCTTTTTGTCCTTTTTCACCTGTTAAAATGAGTAGATAAATTGATCCATACAAATGTATCAATATGTATTTTTTTAACTGTTTAATTGTATTGTCCTTTTCCAGTTTTCAGAGTGCTAAGTCTTTTTCTTTCTCTATGGCAAATATGGAGGAGGACAGGATTCATGTCTACATAGAGTATATTATAACTGTTTTGAGTCTTCACCCTTGTGAAAAGAAATAGCTATATATAGTGCAGATTTAAACTACAGAATTCATAGCTGCATGCTTCCATTGAGACAAAAAAAAATAGGATGGTTCAGGTATTAATTAAGTGCAGTTAAAAATCCATGGCTAAATCACTAGACTAAAAATTATATACAAAGGGAAATAAGCTTACATGTTTGGGGAAATGAGCCAGCATTACGTAAATGGGTTAGGAAGAAATGTTCATGTTGCACAGGTGATGGTGCAGTAGTTGACTATATCTTTATTCATGCACCTGATTGTAAATATTGGGCATCAGTCAGGGAGTGAGTTCTGGTGGAATACAACATACCGATATGTCTGCTAGGCAGAGATGGGATCAAAGTATATGAGTATCATGGGGAATGCTTAGTAATGTAAGCCTTTGCAGTTAGAGAAGTAAGAGGTTGAAAGCAGCGGGCAGTTCCCCCATGGCAGTGCTTTCACACTAAACCAGACTTGTAATGTCAGTGTCAAAATATAGTACAATAACAAAAAAAATTCCTCTTTCAGGGTTTCATTGTTGTTGCTTTTAATAGATGGATGGTGGCTGCATTAAGAGTATGTGTCAGAACAGCATTTGGAGGACAAAATGCTACACCACTAAATCTGGTTATTCTAAACTAGTGACTTTATTGCACTGAGAGTTTTACACTTCGTTTCTGTGCATTACTTTCTCATGGAAGTTCGTCTGACGCTGAGAAGAGTGCTTGCATGCCTTATTATGTGCTTGCTGAACACATGTCAAGAAAATTTCTTCATGCATATAATCATTACTGAGTGAGTAGAAAAGGCCTACAAGGCAACTGCTGAAGCATTTAAAATAACAGCTGGAATCATAAAATAAAAAGCCCGTGATATGTTGAATGGTCTCTGTGTTTTCAGGAAAATCTTCAAGTTATTCCTGTTCTTTTTTTCAGTGTGTGAAAGCAGCAGAATTGATTGGAACGTTCGTCAGCCCTAAGGTGTCATTGAGATTAATCACATCAGCCTTTGAGAAGACACCTAAGCCATCTTGTATAATGGTTCTAACTGCTGTGATTCGAGGTAGCCCAAAAGAAATCTTACAGCCTCATTTGACTGATCTTGGCAACACACTGTCACAAGCTGGAGTTTGTCAACGATCTGAAGAGGTAAGGCTAACTGGAAAATACACAATAGACCAAAGTTTTAGACCGTGGTGTTCTCAACTTATTTTTTCTCTTGTTCTCCCTGAATGCTCCCATTCCTATCCCTCCCTTGCACATCTACCTCACCCTGTCTCAGAATATAGTTGTGGACATGTGTCTGAGACAAAACAGGAGCTTCCCTATCCTCCCTGGGCCATGTTGTGGTCTCCTGGTCAAATCTGCTATTCCCCAAAACTTGCTAGCAGTCCATTGTCTCAGCAGATGTGGGCTCGAGTTTGAGAACTGCTGTAAAAGGCTTCAGATAATGGGAGGAAAATGAAAAGGCACGACAGGGAGAAGAGAAGCTGTTTAGTATGTACTGTACTAATAGAGGACTACCTTGGCTGATCCAGAGGCAGAATTTAACCCGTATTTTGAAATGCCTTTTGTTCACAATCCAAACAAGATCGTGTATTTTGATCCTCATCAGTAAAAATGATTGAAAACTTTTCACAGTCTGTTGTAATTGACATGTCAGGTTTCCCAAGAAAGATTCTCTCTCAATTATTTTTTAGTTTTTATCATTATTGTTAGTCTCCATTTTAAAACAAAGGTACCAGTGCTCTTACGTGTATGTTTAGGAGCATGCTTTGTAAACTGTTGGGCCTGTTCACTTCTCTTTAAGTCTTTAAGTGAGAATCTAGGAGGAAGACCTTTATAAATTAGAAATTTGCTCCCAAGTGTACCCTTAACTAACAGCTGAGCCTGAAGACCATTTTCATTTTAGCATTTGAATAATGTTCATCAATTAGCTATATAAGGAGGTGAGAGATTCTCTTCAGTGTGGAATGGAGATTTTTAACTTCCAGGATTTCCGCCCCCCCCGCCCCGCCTTCAGTGGCTCGGATGTGGAAATAGATCTGTTAGAGATGCACAGGAAGAATCCCTATAATTTCCCCCACAAATGGAATTCTAGCTTTCATTCCACCAAAAGTTTGTCAGGCCTCTGCTCTTAAGATGACCAAAAAAGGGCCAGTGCAGTGCCTTCAGGAAACTGACTTTATATTGGATGCAGACTTCCCTTTAAAACAGTTACTCATGACTGAATCTAGCGTAATTGTCTTTTCAAGTCAATGTAAGAAATACATTTGAAGTTCTTCCCTCATTAGGTTTCTTCCCTAATGGAACATGTACCAGTGATGCAGTAATTAACCTTAATCTCCATGAAGCCTGTGATAATTAGGAACTCATATAACTGGAAGCACTA
This sequence comes from Aviceda cuculoides, assembly GCA_035590195.1. Classification (NCBI taxonomy): domain Eukaryota; kingdom Metazoa; phylum Chordata; class Aves; order Accipitriformes; family Accipitridae; genus Aviceda; species Aviceda cuculoides. The sequence continues at coordinate 13,319,403 of JAVJGG010000061.1, forward strand.
TAACCTGATTGTTCAAATAACAATCCCCTGAAGTATATCTGCACGATTGCTATGAGGTCTTAAGCTTACCACTTCAATTTGGCAGTAGATACAGCAGACACATTCATCTGCAGCTGCAGCATTTGGTGGTGGTGTTCTAGCCTTTGGCATTGGAAAACAATCTTTCTCTATTTTAATAGCGAACGCTGCATAGACACTGTTTAGCTAAGGAATGACCATGTCCATGAGATGAATAGCATTTATAGCTAACCTATTCCTAGACTTTTTCCTTGACTTGCTTTATTTTTTGGAAGTAAACTTGTAACAATGGCCCCTTCTGTTCGTTCAGTGTAATCTGACAGCTTCATGGAATGTCTGATGAACTTTATCATGTCAGTTAGTTTGCAATAACTTCTAACAATATTGACTTCAACTGCTATCAGTTGAATCAAGGTAACATGTTATATTGCATCAAATGAGATAAATTGGCTAAGATAAAAGCAGATGCTCAGGTTTTCTTGGTTTATGTATTTAACCATTATTGTTCCATTCAAAATAGTAAAACATGGAATATTTGAATAAGTTGTAACAAATATGTTATTAACTAACAAATTGCACTTCAGAATGTGAAATGCTTTGATGTTTTCATTCACAGTGGAGCAGTTGTGTGAAAAAGAGCAGAGTAATTTATTTTGTTAACAAGACAAGGTAAATACAAACAGTGTGGGAGGAAGATTATGTTGTATTCTGTAAAAAGAAGAATGTAGGTAATCAAAAGAACTAACAGGAAATTATCAGTATGTTACCAGTTTAGGGGATTATACAGTGCTCAGATTTTATTATTGTCATTTCCCATATCTCTCCTTTAAAAATAATGTTACATTTTCTAACAAAACATAATAAATCTATGCTTTTATTAAAACATAGGTCTTTTATATGGAGCAGTTGCTTTATTGTGTACAAGCATTGATTGAAGTATGCCAGGAAGACTGCAAAGAAGTTAGCTTCCAGCTAATGAAAGTTTTGGTGACAATAATGGCGATACCATCTTCTCAGCACCTTAAAGAAAAGGTAAACTATGAGCTGGTTTAATATTTTGTTGTGTTTCTGATTTTTACTATTGATATGACACTTTGTCTGAACAGAGCCATAATTATTTGTCTTGCCGTTAGGTTGGAACCACAGAAATCCTTAACTAAAAGCTCATTCACAAAGATTGGTGTAGTTTGAAATTATTTGGTGTTGCATGACCTTGACTGTACCCTCTGTCTGTCTCCTCATCTTTTTCTATATTTCTGAAATTACCGAAATTACTTTGGGTTTAGTCTGTTTAAAACAGATAAAGGCAATTTCTCCAGAAGAATAAATCATTAAAATCTTATCATTTAAGAGCTAAGAACTTGTACAATACTACTAGTTTTGTTTGGGGATTGCTTATTTTTCATTTGTACGTGTACGTGTGTGTAGCAATCTGTTTCAAAAAACTATATAGAATCATAATAGTTAAACATTTAGTTACACATATAACTTTAAATTCATCAGATTCACTCTTAGAATGAAAGAAGCATGAGGGAATACTTGGATTCTGCATTTAGTCTTAAAACTGTTCTGCAAAGATCTATCCCTGTGGCACTGTTCTTGTGGTTAGTTAATATTTAGAAGTCACTGGGGCTGAAAGATCTATGAATGTTATGATTTGTTATTCAAAATATTGATACTTCTGCTTTGCCAGATCACAGTTCATAGTTGTTAGATGCTACATCTATTTCCAGACAACAGTTTGAAGATCTCAGTTTAATGTTGAATCCGGCAATTCCACAGGGCTGTAATTAAGATTAGCAGCAACAGGGGCTAGAGTCTTAAAGGTTATTTCTTTTATGGAACTGGAAGAGAGGGTTGTGCTAGGGTTAGGGTGGGACTAAAGTTGAGGTTAAAGTCTAGGGCAACAGTGGTGCCAGAAGAGCTGAATGTACTGTTGCATCTTGCAAACACTGTAAGTCTAGAATGTATGCTGATGTTTCTAAGGCAAATATTAGCTCCTACATAGCTGTGGTATGCAGAAGTCTGGTTAATATCTGAGTTTGGCTGACATAACAGGAAAGGATATTACTCAGGTAAGAAACTTAGGAGTTGGCCTTAACTACATCTTGTAAGGCTTGTTCATGGGCTGTGGGCTGTATCAGTGGGGAGTAATGGCTTGTGGCTAGTCCAAGGTTGTGCGTCTTTTACTGTACATACTGTATATGATTAATACCAGAATTAAGTTTGGAGTTGGGTTTAGAATTTGGGACAGCAGACCCTGGAGAACTATGTTTCTTCATAATTTTGGTTGAAGGCCCATAAAGTTAGGATACGTAATGGTTCTGAGAAGGGCCTTAAAATTCAGTTTTGTTTTGTGGCCAAAAACGCCCAGTATGGGTCTGTAGGCTATAGTTACAACTAGATTTTTTTTATTTTTTTTTTAAAGTGTGCTTCAATTTAGTTTCAGAATAGATGGCTTGAAGTACCTTACTGGAGTATGGGAAGCTCACAGTTGGACGAGGGCTGCCATTGGCCTAGAAGAACACTTTACTTGGGTGGGTATTAATCAGTGGGCCATGGTTTAGGTAAAGTTTTGGGACAGGAGGTATTCAAGGGTTTATGCTTGTTGCTGGATTCTGCAAAGCTGAGGGCATGCTGTTGGTGCTGGTTGAACTGTAGATGCTTACTTTTTAGGTGGATATAAGTCCCTGGATTATTGTTAATGTTAGGTTATACACAGGAGCACACAAGTGGCCAGGAAAAACTCGAATTTATTTTCTGACTACTAAAGAACAATTCACCTATAAATCAAAACTATTAGCCTTAAAAAAATGATAGTTTTATAATCATTTTTTTTATCTTTAGACAAAGATCAAACTGATTTTACAGTAGTTGACCTTTTTACCTCCCCACCAGAACCAAAAGTTTAAATGTTGCAGGAATCCTTTAAAATCGAGGACATCTGTAGATGCCCTGATAATAGATGAGCTTTTTTGGCTAAACATTATCTCACCCCCTTATTTCTCTCTTACTCTTTCTTCCCCAGCTAAATATCAGATAAATCAGCAAGCTGTCCTTGTGTAGTACAATTGTGACCTATCCAAGTTGTCTTTTTTCAAACGTGGGCCTTAAATGCAATGGCTATTCTACTTCCTTTTCACTTGCTCCCAGGCATGGTATTCCAAAGGCCTGTGTAGCATCAGCATTTGTGGCCCCATAGCTGACAGGCTGCCTCCAAGAAGGCAGACACTTAAAAAACTGTTCTGAAAGAAGTAAAATAGAACAAGCCTTGAAACAAGTACTGAAAAGACTTTGCAGGTCAAAGAGATACAGCATGACGATGTCACGAGGGTGGGATTTGGGGGGGTGTATGGTTTGGTTTTGTTTTTTAACTAACAGTCTGTCCAAGTAAGCCTTGGACAGATGGATCTGGTATGTTTTGCAGTATCTTGTCCATTTAGCCCTACAGTAGTCTATAAAACAATGTCCGTTTAAAACCTTACAAATTCATACTCATACAAAGAAAGCAGTTTCCTGGAGACAAATCCTGATTTTCATATATGGAGAAGTTAATCTCCCAAGATTATTAAAGGTTTAAGATGTCCCTGCAGTTACAGATGATTTTTACAGTTGACAGTACTTTGGATGAGAATCCTTTTTCTCATTAGCCTTTCTTTCAGCTAGACAGATAGAAAATCTGGCAATGAGGTTACATAATTGCAGTATTTCAAATTTGTCACAAAGACAAATATGGCTTAATTTTTTTTATTTTTTCTTCCCCTAGTTACTGACTATTCTAAAACCTCAAAGTGAGCTGTAGAATTTGCAGGAGGCAAGAAGTCCCTGTTAAAATAGCTTAAGGCCATATAGAGCAAATGTATTACAACTAGCTTTACAAGTATAAATTTGTTGTTCAGAACAGTCTGTATTCAGGATCAAAAGATTTCGAGTATAAACATAAATTATTCAAAAATTTGCATTATAGAACTTCAATTCAGGCTTTACTATAAGGGGACAGAAGATCACAGAGATAGCAGAGACCACAACTGTTGTGACCTGATTGTGAACGCTCAGTCTTGCTTGATTTTTGGCCCTTTGCTTTGTGTTCATCCGTGTTTCTGGTTGCTTAGGGCTAAGGAAAAAGATCAAGACCACCAACTGGGCACTTACATATCATGATGAGGAGTGTGTTTACAGCCCCAGATAGACTGAAGCCGTATCAGTTGTTAGAGTCTGTTAAGCATGTATAGAGCTTGTCAGTGATTTAACTGGTGACCTAAAGATAAGATTTTGTTTCATTACCAGTAGCCTGTGCTATCTTGGCTCTTCTTTCAGCATGAAGATGATGTATCATTAAACTTGTTAGCTTTCAAATATAGGAAGGAAAATCACCTTTGCTGTTTTGTTTATTTTTTTAACTGAGATACATTTCTTAATGAGAAGATATACATTAGTCTATTGGCATATTTATTTTTTTTAAACTGTACTCTTGAAACTACTTGAAGAGTTTATTTTAAATCACCTGTGAACAATGTATTATTTTGTATCTCTCTTTCAGTGGAAAAAAAAAATCTTGCAGATCGTGGTGGGATTGATAATGGAGAACAGTTTCTGTCTTGACACGTTCTGTCATGTAAAATATTCCAATTAATTTACAGATAAATTAATATTTTACATGTAAGTTATTCTGAGTTTGTCTGGCTGGCAGAATGCTTCCAGAAAGGAGAAATCTATTGTGCTTGAGGCAGGCAAACCTTTGAGTAACCTTTGTCCTTAGCAAATCCTGATTTTTTTTTTTTTTTTTTTTTTGTTGGGGGGGGGGGGGGGGGGGGGGG
>JAVJGG010000061.1:13327519-13345145 GCA_035590195.1 Aviceda cuculoides
TGTTGGGATAACAGCTCAGTGGGGGTTCTTTCTTTATTGTTTAGTGGTAAAAACAGAATTCATCATAGGATGTGAAAATGCTAACAAACTAGAGAATGAATTTGGAAAATATTTTTATTTCAAATAGCTTCTGAAATTCATCGTATTTTAGATTCTCTTGTAAAATGCAGATAAGTGCTATTTAAACATGGAGAAAGAATACTGCTGCAATAACTCTTATTATCCAAGTTTTGAGGCTGACCCTTCCAAGCATGCCTTTTCCTGTGCCTCTGGGAGTCATGAACATCTTTCCTTGAATACTGCACATGGAAAAACTTGAAAGAAGAAAAAAGCATCGTTAATGCTGCTGTTTGGAGTGGTGTCATGGTCATACCAGATTCAGTATAATTTTTCATTAAGTTCAATAAAAACAAAACTTTGTGCGTAGCCTCAAGCTTTCAGAGCTACATCGTGAACAGCATTAATCCCCTGCCCCACGCAAATGCATTAGTCCCCCCAAAATGTCATCTTGTACCGCTGGTCCCAGCAACTAGCGGATGTCATGGGTATGTCCATGCTACATAATGCAGTGTAGTACAGCAGTACCAAGCTGGCTAAATGAGATGTAAACTGATCTTCAGGGAGCACCATGCTGCCGTGGCTGAGACTGTGGCTACCTGAGCCCATGTAGAGTTAACTTGGGTATTTGTACACCGCCTAATACAATGTAACATGGATACCTCAACAGCTGCCATGCAAGAGTGGAGAGTTAAGTACTGTTTTAATACCAGGCATATTACAAATTCTAATACGCTCACATATTAAACATCTAAATAGAACTTATTAGTACTCTGAAATAAGTCTTACATGTTTATTTTCTAGGTCCTGTCATAGGTGAAGCTCTAAATAACTTTATTCTCATTCTTACGACGTGTCTTCAGCCAAACAAAGATCCCCAGATGCAGTTAAAACTTTTCACTGTTTTATCACAGTTGCTCCAGAAAGCAAGTGAAACTGTCAATTCTCAGGGGTAAGTAGAGTTCTAATTTCACACAGCTGCTTGAACACTACCATGGCATTAAAAAGTAATGACCATGGTAGTTATTTAACCCCTATAATTGTGTCCATGTTAGCATGTCTGGCAGAAGAAAGACTTTCCCACCATCTTCTACAGCATATTTTTCTTGCTGTTATTTTTTAACAATGCTTAGAAGGGCGGAGTGCAATAATTAAAAAAAAAAATAAAAATAAATGGAAGTTTGGACTTCTTCCACTGTAGTCTTCCTACCTCTGCCACTGTGGAGAATTAAAATGGATGTCATGCAGATCTGGATAGTTTTCAAAAAATAAAGAGCTATAGCTGAAAAGAATACGTGTTTGAAAGCTAATATGGGGATTCAGAAGAAAGAAATGGGGTGGGGTTTAGCTGTGTTTTGTTTTTTTCTTTTCCTCCCAGCAAACTCCTAAATCCTTAAACTTTGCCTGTAGTCATTGTAAGGAAACAATAAAACACCCCCAAAAATGGGCATCTAAAAATGCCCATGAAATAGCATGGTGTTTAAAAAGCATTAAACTAAATGTTTGATAAGGAATTAATATTACTCTCAGTGACTGGAAATGGAAATCTCCTGTTGCTTGGCAGTATTTATGCATTACAAGTACAAGCTAACTATAATTTATGGTGCTCATAAAACCCCTCCATTTATAACAATGCCAACACTGAGGCTCTTTTGTCATTACTAATTTAGCCTTACTAGTAGTGCAAACACTTCTGCAAAGTTGTCCTCAATACATAAACCATATCTGCTCTGCTTTTCCCAGTGCCTGCAGCATGTAGTATGTAAATGTATTCTGATGCATACTTTTTTCATTTTTAACTATTAAAAAAAAAAAAAAACCCAACAAAAAACAGTCACAGGAAGCATTCTTCCTAAAAGTAGTTTGATACAATAGTCATTTATACTTAAAAGTTTTTTTCGTTATTCCGATGAGCAAATTGGCACTCGGTGGGCATTCTGGTATGTCGAACACTCATTCAGGTTCCATGAGGCCATGTTAGTATGAATGTAGATGTGTTGTTACCATGTTTAGCTATATTTAGTATATGCATGGCCCATATCCTATAATGGTGGAACCCGGGTGTTCCCATTCAGTGGGGGATTCCAGGTAAGCTGAAGAATCTCTGCTAATGCATCCCCAAATAGATTTTGAGCTAGTGTCCTCTAAAATGGAATACAGTGAAGCTGTCCTTTTTTTCACTGAAAGCTTTTGTGCCAAGTGTGGTGTTATCTGTTTCCGTATTTTCAGGATCCAATGTTAAAATCCCCATTCGTATGAAAATTCTTCCTGTAGTCAGTGGATTACTTGTTTAAATAATCATGTAACTGAGTGCTAGTTACAAGATCAATCTAGATATGCAAGAATCTTCCTGAAAGAAAAGCACTTTGAAAACTATTTTAAGTGTTCCAGGATCTGAATATTTGTTGTAAGCTAATCTGTTGTATCTCAGATCTGTATCATCTAACTGAGAATGCAAAGATGGTGGAGCCAAGAAGTGTCATCTCATGTGTTCTGTGATGCCCTGAACACAACAATAATGCTTATTAAGTGTGTAATAATGTATTTCAGTCTAAAAATGGGATAATGCAGCTCTCTCCCATCTATTTATTTTTTTATGGCCTAATTCTACTGTCCTTTATTTACTGCAGAATACATTATTAGCTCCTGTGCACTGACCATACAATCACATTTATTATTTTCTACATTTGTTTTTAAAACATTAAATATGTTTATTCTTTCAAAGTATTTAATCAAATTCAGACCTGGTCAACAAGTTTGTGTCACTGGCGTTTCTTCTCTATACATTTTCAGTTATCTGATCTCCTGCTCTTCCTCCTCAGAAATAGCATTACAGATTACAGCAGAACAGAATTTGAAGAACTGAGTTAAATTCTCTGTTCTGCCTCTCATTGTGTTCTACAGAAAATCATTTAGGCTGCATCTAAGCAGTATGACAGGCACATTACATGGCATGCTAGCGTCCTGAACCGCAATGTTGATGACTAGGGTGGTTAGGAGGTAGGAGGTATAACTTCTCTGTTAACGTATAGCCGTATTCGCTCTTTGTTACTCACCTGTAGAATGTACAGTAGGATGGGTAGCACTTCTCTGTCTGAAAGTCTCTGAAATGCTCAGGTAAGTATATTAAGTTAGGTCCTGTAGGTACTGCTGGTAGAAAGAGGTGATCAGTGCATGACCATATGGAGAATATCATCAGAGAGAAAACTTTTGTTTTGGCAGTAGTCAAAGTAAATAGGATGAATAACGAAATCCTTCATCTGCAACTCAGTCATTTGTATAAATAATGGAGCCAAAGAGGGGGAAAAAGAAAACCAATCCAATGAGCTGCCAGCTTCACTAAGATTCCCAGGAAAGGGAAATTATCAGTGTGGAAAAAGTAGAATATGTTTCAAAGTAGTACTCTCAGCGAATATAGCCACACATCACACCAGCTCTCCACAGATAGCAGTGATGGAAATTGTTTGGCTTAGGGCAGTTTGAGTGAATGTCCTTTTATCAAGATTAGATACATCCAGTGACGCTGATAGACCTGTTTGTGTGAAGAACAACTCCTGGCTAAGGATGGCCCAGTCTAACTCATAATGAGGCTCTCTGTCCTCTGAGAACAAGAGCAATGCAATCTTCAGAGACTAAAAAGCAGTAGAGGGAGTTAAATGACTCTCTAAAGTCTTGATCCTACTTACCATTGTTACAGCAAATGCTTTCACGTAGGAGGTAACATGGAAAGTTTTCGTGTTTGAAGAGTTGTTGCAAAACATTTTTGGAGGTTTTGATTTGTAGAAGCAAATGTGATTTTGTTTCAAAATACCTGGATTTAGGATGTTCAGTTTGGAAAAAACAAAAATGTACACACAAAAAACCCAAAACACAACAATCTACAAACATATAAAGCCAAGTGCAGCACTGCCATAAAAGCAGAAAAGGAGCCAATCCAGAACAAAAATGTATAAAAAATAATTAACATGGAATGAAAGTATATAAGTCCGTAAAATGGGGATAGCAATTTTAATTGCATATTACTGTATGCACAGATCATGTTTTTGTTATTTCATACCCTGTTGAGAATAAAGTCTCAACCCTGTAAATACAAATAGCACAGCCAGGGTACATTCTTTCATGGAAATGACTCAGTTTTAGAATTAAGTTACATAGATTTACAACTATAACATCTGAAAATGGAATGAGAGAGAATTTAGTTGCAGCAGCAGCAAAAAATACATCTTAATGGTAATGAGAGATAGTGTAGTAAAGTAGTAAGTGGTTCTGGTTACACAATCACATTCATTGCTGGCAGTAATTTGTTTAGCTCCTTAAAAACATTCTAACAGTTTAGATAGGAAGTCTTTCAGTTATTATGCTAAACACAGTTGTGTGGTCATCTAATCTTGTTTGAGTCTGACATGATTGAGTCAGATAATTGCCAGATATTGCTTTACTGATTCTATTTCAAGGCACTGGAACAAACATTCTCACAAATAGCATAGCATTACAGTTAATAATAATGCTGATGAAATTTACCTTTATGTTTTGACAGATTGGTTTTTCTCTGGAGTTTAACAGAAGGCTTTATTAAAAACTGATCATATAGCACAGTAGCACAAATAGCACACAGCTTTTTTTAGCTTTGGAGCTAAAAGGGAATTTGGGATCATGGTAATCATTAGTTATATTTTTTTCAGGCAACTTTTTGACTAGAAAATTATTAATTCTCAAAAATGTGTTTAAAATAAATCTAAAGGGTTTTGACAAATTTACATGGGTCTAATGGGACGTCAGATTTCATGTTATTACTGAATCTGAAGTGCCATCTGCTGGGCAGGAAGCAAGAATGGATCTCTGACTTCCTCAGGCCGGGAGTGCTCCCTTGGCCAAGGGGCTAAGCAGCAGCCAGGTGTATCTGTTTTCATCACGTTGAAGACAGAGATTTTCAGTTTGGTGAGTGTGCAATAGATAATTGAAGCCTGGCAGGCTAGGGGGTCATACTTCAGTCAGATTACACCTGGATGACGTATTCTAACCACAGTGGGTAAAGGGTAGTTACAGGAAAGAAGTGGATACAATTACATTTCTTATTACACTGATACAATAGTATTATGGAATTTTTTTATTGCTGGATGATTTTGGTTTGCAGTTGTGGGGATTTTTTTAAAAAGTACTTAGTGATAATTGTTTGTTGTTAACATTACCCCTTATGTTCCTCCTGTGGCTTGGCACATCTCTGTAGGAGCCACTTAGTCATTTTGGAAACGTAGGACTCGGAAAAGTCAGCAACAGCTTCTTCCCTTTCTGCCAAGCACCAGGGTGGTGATGTGCTGTTTTGCACTCAGGTGGCCACAGTCCAGGTCTGCGGGAAGTTTGAATATAGTGGGACACGAGTCAAGGCAGATGTAGCCTGTTATTTATCAATCTGTTTTGCATGCTGCCAGGTGCTTGTTAAGGCTGAAGAGGCACAGTGAATAACCTGAGCCTTAGTTATCTAGTCACAGCCAGGCACACATGTCTCTTTGATGCAGCAGTGTCTTTTTTAACTTTTGTGTAAGATCTGTATCTTTTTATTTAAAGTGGTTTGACCTGGAATTAAATGGGTGTGAGGAAATACTGCCTCTTGCAGCAACTTTTAGGATTATAATAGCCCATTCAATACAGGAGGAGGAAGAAGCACCAGCAAAAATATCACAGATTTGTGTGTTTGTAATGAAAACAAACTAGTATTGGGACTGGCACCATCAGAAAATCCTACAGACCTCTCATCCTTGAGGGAGACAAGTTTCTGAGCCAAGGAAAAGCTGAAGTAGTCTGTGTAGACTCCCTGCAGTATCAGTAGTTCAGGTCTCATCAATAGCATACATACTTTTCACGTTATAAATACTTTTCACTGGACAGTCTCAAAGGGCCTTACAAATATTAATGAATCCTCACAGCATTCATATGGGGTGTTATCTCCACTTCACAGACGGAGAAAATGAGACAGAGAGAAGGTAAGTAGTTTACCAAGATAACACAGTGAGTCATGGGCATCGTCTGAAGTGGGAGAAAGTCTAGCCTCCCCTTTCCATGAATGTTAGGTATTTGTTTAAATATTATCTAGAAAAATTAAGTTATGAAAAGCTTATCACAGACATTATAATCACATTGGCTTATAAGATTGTATTTATTTTTTTACAGAGTCTTTTTTTTTTTCCTTTTCTGCCTATGTTTCTGTGACAGAAAATTCTCTTTTACATCCTGTCAGTCTCTTTATCACTTTCTCATGAACCTTTATTTTGCTTTCTTATTTTTGGCTTCAGGCTATTCCCTAGTTACCTTGAGATTGTGATAAAAGACATACTGGCTCCTAATCTGCAGTGGCATGCTGGAAGAACAGCAGCTGCCATCCGCACTACAGCTGTATCATGCCTTTGGGCTCTTATTCACTGTGAAATGCTTTCACCAAAAGAGGTAAATTCTCTCTTTCTCATCAAATGTACTTTGAAGTCTTAGGCAGGAAGACAAAATAAATGCAAGGGGAAAAGAAGAATAAATCCTTAATGTAGGTAATATTTTCAGAGGGACATACAGTTTTCACAACAAAATTAGATAACTGTAATTGAGCATTAACAATTGAAACGATCAATAATGGAGGGATGGTGATATTCTGATGAGACCTAAGGCCAGCAATACAGTGAGCTGTAGAACTCACCATCGTCGAATTTTGTTGATCTTTGTTCTAGCATAACATCAGTTCTGTAGCACAAAATACTAGCCACTGTTAGCACACCATGTGGCTACCTGACATTATTGGACCCTTAGCCAGCACCTGTGAAGCAGCACGGGAACTAGCCAGGACACGCTTTTGTGTAATGTGGCAAAGAGAAGTTGACTGGCTGCCTTGGAGCCCACAGGTCCATTTAGGAAAAAAAAATCTGAAAGATTCCTGAAAAGGGCAGGAGGACTTGGGATGGAACTTGAAGGGTATCTGTAGAAACTGAAATAGAGAGCTAGCAAGGAGTACCCTTAAAGAAATGTTACCCACCATAGTGATTAAGGATTAATTGAATCTGGTGGGGGTTTTTGAAGCTTCTTTGCTAACAAAAATAGCATTTGGAAATGATGCACTGGAAATAATGTTAAATATAAGGGCATTTTTAAAAAATAAATGGAATTAAAATGTTATTAAATGTTCATAGTCTGTATTGTCTTTAGAACAGATCTTAATTGAACAAAGTGCTTAAACACATGTAACTGGTTGAGTTCACATATACGAAAGTCTTTATATCAGAGACTACTATTCTAGTTAAACATTTTTTTCTGAATCAGTGCCTTAATGCCTTTTTTGCATTCATGTATACAAAATGTAGATGTTAAAGTCAAATTACAAAACTCACTAAAACATTGTATTACAACAGTCTTTACCTAAAAGCTTCCTTTTAGAATAAGAGCACCATCTACTGGTGCTTACACATAATCCTCATCTCCAAATTATTTAAAGTCTTGCCAGCAATTTTTTAAAAATAAAAAGGCAAGTAAGTTTAAAGCTTTTACAAGTTACATAAAGCTCATCTGCATATATACTGAGCGTTCAGGAACTGGATGATCGACTGGTGGATTTTTATTTCCCAAGCTTGATTAGAGGCAAAAATAGAGCTGTGTAACTTCCAAGATTTCAGGTTAACTTTTATAGTTAACTTTTTCTTTTTAAATTAAGCAAGCCAGTATCGGTCAGACCTAATGGTAGCTGATGTAACCAATAAGTATATTGTTTTAGAGTGACTGAAAAGTTGCTGCTGTTCTGTGCTTTTCCTGTTAATTGTAGATCTTAAAGGTCAAAGATGGGCTAATGCCCCAAATTATTGCTGCCATGGATGAAGACTCTAAAATTACTCGACTGATGGCTTGTCGTATTGTTGGTGTTTTTTTAAAAGTCTGTGGGAGGCAGTTTGATGAAGATCAATTTACCAATACTTACACAGGTAGGTGTAAAAAAAAAAAAAAAACAAACAAAAAAAACAAACCAAAAACTTTTAATCGAGATCTCCATGTTGAAGAATCACAGTTGCTTTTTTACCTGAAGTATCATAGTTAGCTTAGCTTTTAAGGATAAGGACAGGTGCTCAAGCAGTAGGCAGATTCACTGTATAGCTTTAGGATTCACTGTGCAGGTTGTCCACCTCACCTGCAGATTCACTGCAGCTGGTAGCAGTGAAAGCACTAATACAGGCTAGGGAGTGACAAAAACTGCTGTGTGTCACTATGGCATCTGGCTTTAATCCTGTGTAAAGAGCAAAAAGCCTTTAAACAGTTTGAGGTACAAATAGGGGCAGATTTTATGTATGCTCGGTTTCTCAACCATCCTTATTTCACTCCCATACATGTATTCTAATGCTATTTCTTTGTTCTCTTATCTGGTATTTTAACTATTTGGGTAGTTCTCCCCCAGAGTAATTTTATAGATATTAAAGAAATGGAAAAAGTAAAGTGCTGCACAAAATCATACCGTTAGCAGCATTTTTGTGTATGAGAGGCATTTTAATGTCTTAATCCTGCAGAGACTAAGACATGGTCTTAAACTGGTAAGTGAGAAGTATATAAAGTACACATACACATTTCAGAAAATCAAGGTGTTAACACTTGAGTAGGTGTTGTTGAGTGTGACTCCAACAGCACTTGTTTCTTGCAAGGCCTTGTGGTAGTAGCTTTTTAACTGCAGAATTTCATTTCATTGAGGTATTTTATTGCAGACAAGTTAATGTCCTTTGGAAGTGCCATTGCTCCCAGTCGAGCAGAACTGAGCGGTATTCCCGACATTATTATGCATTAGACCACTAGGTGGAACTTCACTCAATATTACGGTCTTTGCAAGGCTTGCCAGTATTTCATCTGCATTGCTTCCTAGTTTAGACTATATGAAATAATGTTCTAACTATAGTGAAAGCAGAACAGTAATGCATTATATAAATGGTAGTCACATTGTTCCCCTCGCTGTTTCAGAGTGCCAAGAGCAAACCATTTCATTGTACCATAAATAGAGCTGAATAGGTAGTGGGTTGGGTTTTTATATTTAAAAAAAAAAAAAAAAAGGGAAGAAGAAAACCCTAATATAGAGTGCTGTAATGTCAAATACAGCTATTATCTGTAATGCTTCTTAGGATGATGTTTAAATGCTAAGCAATGAATCAGAAGTACAGTCTATGCAATGTAACAGGATTTATGTTCTTGGAGATATATACAAATAAATCGGACTTTCCCAAACTCAGCATCTTAATGACTGATGCCTTTTCTTACATGGCACAGTAGAAATCTAACAACAAACATTTTTATTTTGGAGAAATACCCAATCAGACAATTGTCAAAGTATATCTTTGCATCTTGCATATTCAAATAGTCCGCAATGCAGTCATTCAATGAAACGCTAATGTTTGATAGAAATACTGTGCTTTATAGAGCATAGAAATACTTAAACTCTACTTCTGTAATGCATTAATAGACATTCATAGTACCTTGTTAGAAAGAGTGCTAGAGAATGTTCAACTAATCCACGTAATTTTGTACATTTCTTTTAATGTGTTTGACAACATAACAACCCAATAACAGTGAACTGCGTGCTTTTAGGAACAATGTACTACATGTATTCACAGTGTTCAAAAGACAGAAATATCTCATAAATGCAACAGTAATTTCAGTGATGACAAAATACATTTGTTTTTTCAAATGCAAATATAATTTTGCTGTTCGCAGTGCTGTTTGGTTATGTCTGTGCTCCTTTTCAGAAGTTTTAAAGCGTCTGGATGATGCTTCATGTGATGTACGACTGGCAGCTGCTCACACCTTAACTAATTGGTTTAAGTGCTTAAAGGACAGTGATGTGAAATCTGCAATGGAAAGTCATATTGAGTTTCTGTATCAAGAATTATTGATACATCTCGATGACCCAGATCAAAATATCCAAAATGCAGTCCTAGGTAAGACTTTCAGCTGTCTATTTTTAACAGTGCTTTTTAAATCATGTTTTCAAATGTTATATGAAAGCAGCTAACTAGAGGCTAATCCTAACAGGCTGGAAGCTTTCCTTTGGGTTTCAGTGAGTATGAGCTCAGACCTTTTACCTGTATGCAGAATGTTCTATCTAGCATTCGCCAGAGGGGGAATATCAGTGTATCTGGTGTATCAGAAGACTTTATAGATGGTAAACAGGATATGGAGCATAGACACTGACCATTGCAGGATGTGACCATATCCTAGCTTGCTTGATGGATTCTTTGAAGTTATTAGTGTATTGGTCTATGTTCAAGCACATAAACGTCAAAATACAGACCTCAGCAAATGAGGGAGGAATCAGGTTGTCATGACTGCACAACTCATAGAGGAACAACTTCCAGGTTAGGTTTCGGCTACTTTGAGGGAACTTGGATAGAGAAATGCAGAGTGGCTAATGATTTATAAAACTTATTTTTGTTTTACAGAAGTTTTAAAAGAAGGAAGCGTTTTATATCCAGAACTGCTCGTGAGAGAAATTGAAGGGGTTGTACATAAGCATCAAACACCAGTCTATTGTAATCAACTACTGCATCACATTCAGTCAGCCAAAGAATCAGCTTTATGAATCAGTGCTGAAATTCTTTTTAGTGAACTGTATGTGAAATCTGTATCATCTGGATTACTTTTGTATTTTCATTTGCTTAAGAAAGGCTGAGCAATAAACAGATTGTTTTTTCTTTGTAAGTTCACTATTAGCTCATTTAAAAGTAAAATTGGCACAACTCTCTGTTCTTTGCCATTTGAACAGTTCTTTGTATTTGCTAGCAATAAAACAATGTTTTAATTCATTTTGCATTGTAAGTTTTTCGGATACCAAGGTTTAAAGGAGGAGTGTTTTCCAGGAATTTGACACTATTTATAATTGAGAAAGATAATTTATTGAACAAAGTGATAGTCTAACATCAAAGTTATTAATGTAATTCAGTGAAGACTGTCTTTCAAGGAGCACTTCAAACTCTGGATAATATTCAGACTTTGCAGAGCTGGGTCTGTGAGGATCAGTTTTATCAGAAAAAAAAACAGCCAAACTTTTCTTGCATAATGCAGCAAAATTTTGATAGTGTTTTGAGTACTCATGCTGGTATAATAGGGACATCTTCAGAGCAGGTGTCACTAAAGGAATAGTTTTTATTGTCATTGTATTACATTTCATGACTGAGAATAAAGCTAACCTTTTTTAAATTAAGGTTTATACATGGGAGGAAATGTGCTGTTTTGGCATTTAGATAAACAGTATTTATATTTTTGTATTAACTATTTCACATCTGCAGTTTTTATGTTTATACCACTGTGCCTTGAAAAGCAAGCAACACTTGTTTGCGTGTTACTTTGAAGTGAAATTCTGCAACATTAGGTTAAAGCTTGATTTATTTATTTTTTAAAGACCGATGTAGTGTATAAGTTTTAGTGTTGTCATATATTCTCAGCTATGTAATAAAGTGAGCAAGCTCCTTGATTCTTGTCTGTGTCATTGTGGGGTAGTGTGCTATTTATTGCATACACAAATCATGGAAAATGAGAGTCCTGATTTTTTTTTTTTTTTTAATTATCTGTATTACAGACAAGAAGTGCTCTTTGGCTTCTAACTCCCAAGTGCCTCAGCTTTGTATCAAGTCTAAAAACAAGCTCGGTGGGGTTTGGTAATACTCCTTAGGCTATAGGAAGTCCTCATGTTTGTTTATCCATCTGAGCTACCTTCACCTTTTCAGACTTGTGACATAATTGTTAACCAAACCATGACCTGTTTACAGCACTACCTGCTTGCATTCTCAAAGAAACATTTGAGAGAGATTAGATACACAAGATAAGTCTTACTCCTAGCTTAAAAGCAATGTCATGCAAACTCGTGGCCATTTCTCCACAAAATACTAGGTTGATTCGAAAATTCTACCAAAAAGGGACAATAATGCTAATGATACAGAATAATTGAGTAGTTTCTTATGGATCCAAAAGCTATTTTGCATTCCTGTAGAACAGGATACTCATTTTAGATCTGTCTTTGAAGTTGACTTTTCTTTTCATGAAAAGTGAAAATATAACCATTCCTGTATTGAGCAGCATTTTAGCTGACTGAAAACTATTAACTATTTAACTCGCTATAACTGGAGGGTCAGCTGAAATTCTTAGAACGTGCAATGCGAGTGAAATAAAAATCTCTAAGAGGCATTAAATGGAGTGAAGAGGTTGTGGAGTCTCCAGCCTTGGAGATACTCAAAACCTGACTTAACACAGTCCTGGGAAACCTGTTCTACCTGACTCCGCTTGGGCAGGGATTTGGACTACATGATCTCCAGAGGCCTCTTCCAGCCTCAACTATTCTGTGATTCCGTGAAATTGTTTCCTTAGTCTAGTCAATGATTAAAAAGCCAATTTAATTCAACTGGAAACAGACTACATAACTATCCTAGCAGAACCCTTAGAGTTTTTATTCAACACTGTTCTCAAAAAAAAAAAAACCTGTTTCAAAGCGCTGCAAGGCAGCAGGTTCTTCCAATGCAACCTAAAGTTTTGCTTCAGCAACAAGAACCCAGTTTTTATTTTAAAGTTCCCTTGAAAAAGTCCACCAACTAAATCCTACTCAATGATATTACTACAGGCACATTTTTTTAGCTTCCTATGTTGGCAAAATTTAGATGCTTTCACTTTACCACTGACTGCAGCGTCATGATAGCTACAGTACAAATGTGCGGGTACTTCTGATTACTCTTGTGATCTAAAGAAGAGGTATTTGAAAACCCAACTTCAAATGTGGGATTTCAGAAGATAAAAGAACCTTCTGAAGTGAAGTGAAGTGAAATCTAGTCGAAGTTTTTCAAGATGTTCTAAAGCCGGTACACAAATAGTAAGAGCTGAAGTATTCATCAAGCTTGGTATCTTCAGCAGGCTGGGAAAATTTTTTTCTGCGTATGTTGAGCACTTTGTTATCTTTTAGAACAGTCCATTGTGGGATGCCTCCCAAAGAAAAATCTCCGCATCATCCAACAAACCAGCTTTTTCCTTCAGAGGCAGGAGAGCTTTTTTAATTGAATATTCTTATAGTCCTTCCCGAGACATTAAACAGCAAACTGATCTTGTTTATGCACATATGACAAACTAGATATCTGCCACTGCATCCCTGTATTAGAAAGTGTTCTGGACGTAGGACTTCAACAATATGCTGACCCTGCTTATAGTTTAACCTACTTCAACTTACATAACCCAAATTTCTCAAATCCCTTTATGAAGAAGTAGTATTATTGAGTCTCCTGCAGATGGTGTATAAGCCTGGGGTTTAAAGTGACTTTCGAGACTCAACTTTCTCAGCTTCAACCTTCTGCTGCGTCAGTAGGAACACAATTGAGACGTATGTGGGGTTTTTTTCTATTTTGCTAGATCAGCTGTTATATGTACTAGATTTTATTTGTGTTCATTACATAATGTTACTAGGATCATATTAATTACATAACTGTTAAGCAAGGACACTTTTGGGGGGCAAAACAGTTATCTCGAACTTTCAGCCTCCTTAGATAAGCAGGCTTTAGCCCTGCCCTTCCTGTGACGAACAGATGTGCTTCTGTCTTCGTCCTTGTAAGCTAGAAGACCTGTTGTGGAGGATCCTGGGACTTGGATTCTCAGCAAAACAAAGTTTTTGGTAAGTGCATGCATTTGTCTAACTGAATATAGAATCTTCTAAATATTTGTTGACTACCTTGACTAGAATCAATTAATTAGACATTGAGAGGGCACTGCCAAATGAGGCAGCTAGACTTTGAGAGAAAGCCTACATCAGAGAGCATTTTTAGGAGCGACCGGAGGTTAAGTATGTTCCCAGATCCATCCACTTCTCATCCACGCGGGTCCTTACAGGCAATCTGCAGATTTCCTCAGAAATGCTGTAGGCAGATTGCAGACAGTCTGTCCGCAGGTGTCCGGCGGTGCGCTGCGTCATCTGAGCCCACGGTAAAGATGCACTAATGCACCCTGTCTGCTTGCGTACGCAGTGTGCTCCCCAGAGACTAACCTCCAGTTATAACTGGAAAGTTAGTATAAAGTGTAACAACCCATCAGAACTGGAGTCTAATCTAATCTCTACATATAGAACTCTAGCTATTATAGTATAATACCTTAAATATAGTAAATAAAATAATAAATAAAATAAATTATAGTATAATAACATAAATATTATGGTTATACTATACTGTAATAGTATAGTTTTACTGTAGTACAGTATATAGTATAGTAAAACTATACTGTACTATAATAGTTATTTCCAGTTATAACTGGAAAGTTATCTCACTTAGGAGAAGTCCCTTGTCTGCACAACACAAACACTAGAGCATCGTCCAGATATAAAGTAACCTCTTGGCCTGTGGAAGTCAACCGCTGATTTGAGAGGAGTCAAGTTTCTGTTTCATTTGCAGAATCTGTGTTAGGATCACTGCATGGGAAGGTGAGCAACTGTTGGCTAAAAAAGTGGATCAGAGCTGGTCCTGGTGGATACATAAAGGACCGCTCTGTGCCTCAGCCCTTCATGTGAGGCTCTAACCATGTTTTGAAAAGAGAGAAAGAAAAATAAAGGAAAAAAACTTCATTATTAGGCAGCTGAAGGATCAACAAAAATTACAGTTAACAGGCTTGTGTCCATTTGCTGTGATCAATCCCCCGGGGAAGCTCACGAACAGCAGTAACCGAGATGAAGCAGCAGATGAGAGCTGTGAGGAGAACGGCTGCCCTGTCGGCCTGCCTTGTACGTAATCGGCTTTTCTTGTTAATGTCTGAAATCCCCTGTAAGTCAGGACTATGGCAGGATCTAGTGGCAAAATTGAATTGAAGTGCTTTGCAGCCCCCTTTTAACTGATAACCTAATTGCCCTGTATGGAGCACCCATTGCCTTTGGCTGACAGTGATGGTGGTGTAGAGAGAGTATAACCGTAAAGTGTGATGCAGCTGGCAAGAAACTTTTTCTTTAACGAGCGAGAAAACAGATTTCCAGGTAGTTTAGGCTATTTTCATACCACTGCACATATACGCTCATGCCCCCAGCCTTGGACATAAAGGTCACCGACTTCCTCACGCTAAGGAACAAATCCACAGCATCCCCCTCGCCCGGCACATCCCTGCCACACGTTACCCCAGCACCCCGACCCCAGCACCCCTCCCCAGGCTGCTGCTGAGCTCCCTGCGACCCACTTCAGGGCTTCCCCGACCCCACGGCCTCCAGACTTCGAAGCAGCGACCTGGTCCCCGCGCTGACCCACGGCACGGCCGTGTCCCGTGCTCAGCAATCCCCCAGCCCGCCCGGGGCTTCCAGGCTCCCCGGCGCTGGGGATGCACATACCCACGGAGTGCTGCCCCTCCGTAACGCCGGGAAGCGTTTCACCCTTTCCAACCTGCGCGGCAGCATGCCTTGCCCAGTAGCCAGTATTACCAGTCAGAAACACCTTGCTGCACTGGTTTCTGTCTCCTTCAGTCCATACTATCAGTTACTGTGGGGACCTGTACCTTTTGATGGCAAGGACCACAACAGGGAGCAGAACAGGTTTGCTAGGTGTGAGTGCAGGAGTGCACTGGGAATGGGAGTGGGAAGGGAGCAATAATGTGGGAATCACAGCAGGAAGGGAAGGAAAGAAGAGGTAGGACTAGGGAAATGTGGACCTTGGATTAGTTTGGCCTTGTATTGCAGTTTCCCTACACCTGCTGTCAGTTAAGAAAGCTGCTTTTTTTTTTTTCCTAAATTCCTGACTGCTCTCTACAGTGTTAAAACTGAAATATTTTTAATATGATCAATTTTTATTCTTGTTGACCGCTTTTCTACAGACTTCAGTTTAGCCAATAAAATCATGTGAGCCCACTTCACATTCAGAGCTCATTGTTGGATGCTGAAGAACTTTGAAAGAATTTTTGTTTGCCTCAGAGCAGTTTCTTCTGAAACGTGGAAAAATTAGCTCCCTATATGTACCAGCTTCTTTTAACAAAACTGGGACACCCGACTAAGTTTTGCCTTAAAACCTAGAAGCTGATGGCTCTATTGCTCCTCATAGCTGAGGAGCAGAGGGGAAGCTGAGTCTAAGACATCCTCCACCAGCCTCTTGGCCTGGTTCTGGTGGAAAAACAACTGCTCGGGACAAGTCGGAGCAGCCCAGGGAGCTGCAGCAATGCCCGAGGAGCGTGACATGCCCGGTCCTGCCAGAGCAGAACACGGCTTGCCCTGGCTGGGCTCCAGGGGGACTCGGAGAAATATCCCCGAGAAGGCCTGCCCTTAAACCACCGAAGAATTTCAGGGAGATTTAAACTAAGAAGTGATTTTGCCCTGACTATCTCAAGCCCTTAAACATTATCTACTCTAAAGACAAGAAAACGGGTGTGGAATTAAGTGCAGGAAGAGAAGGGGTGCTCAGGAAAGTGAGGTGATTTACCCTTCTGCAAAGTATTCAGCCGTATGCCAGGAGGAGGGGGCTGGTGAGGGGCTGCACGTCTTACCAAATTATGTGCTGGCTTCCAAGTGTTACTGGGAGCAGCTCAACTTTGGCTGCAGCATCTTAAAACTTTCACATAGCTAGAGCAAAGCTCTTTTAAAATAAACAGTAATTGCCTAAAATCATCATTGACATCAGCTAACATCTTAAGTGAATGTCCTTATTTTGCATCTTTTTCTGTTTCTTAAGGATTAGCTGCTTTTACCCACTTCGTATCCGACAAGTAAACAGTCTATTTATTTATTTGATAATTACACATTTATTACCCACTCTTTCCCAGCAAGCTGAGTCATTTCTCTTGCATGCACAAGTAAATAACAATATTTGGCCTGATCACCCTTTCTCAAGCGACACATTCCCTATTCTTCTGTTCACCGCCATTTGAACCGTACTTGCCTGCAGCGCACAGCAACACGATCCCCGCAAGAAAACTGTGGGCTGGGGGAGACTAAAGCTTTAACAAAACATGACGGACACAGATTTCAAATCGAACGTATTTGCGTGCGTCCCCCAAATACTTGAACAACAGGGCTTCTTTGACGCCACAGCTTCTCTCCCGAGAGCGGGCCCGTGACATTTCTTTTTCGTGCGGTTGCCCAGCGGTTTGCCCGGCCTTGGCGCGGGTGAAGCTCACGGGACCCACAGCCCTCCCGTCCCGCCGTGCCAGCGCCAGAAGTCTGGGAGGCGAACGGCGAGCGAAAGGGAAAGAAAACCCCCAAAAGTCTCGAGTGGGAAGGAAACGGCAAGAGGGGAGACGGAAGCACCGGGAGCCAAAGTCGGCGAGGATCCACGCGACGGAGGCCGAAGTGAAGATCAGCGGTAACCCTCCACATCTCTCCCGCCCTTCTCCCTCCAGAGGCGTCCACGGCTCCATTTTGGGGAGAGGGGGACGCCGGGGGGGGGGCCGAGACACACACAGTTTGCCTGCGGCCGCCCGCAGGCCGGTGCTACCGGAGGGAAGAGCCCGAGGCAGGGCCGGGGAGCCCCGGGGGGAGCCGGGGCGCTGCCGCCACCGAGCGGTGCCCGCTGAGGCCGAGGAGGAGGAGGAGGAGGAGGAGGAGGAAAGGGGGACAGCAAAGCCCGCGCTGCGTCCCGGG
>JAVJGG010000061.1:13347462-13372781 GCA_035590195.1 Aviceda cuculoides
GGCGCTGGGCACCGGCCGCGCTTTCCAGCCCTCCCCGGCCGCTCCGCCGGGCCGGAGGTTTGCCCGGGCGAGCCGCCGGAGCGCTGTGAGGCTGCCTGGTTCCGCGGCAGCTGGCGGAGGCGGGTGGGGGAGGCCCGGAGCAAGGCGCCGAGCCTCTTTAGATCCACCGAACTGCTCGTAGGTATTGACTTGCGAGGCGCTCTGGAGGTTGCAGGCTCGTAAAAAGGCTCGGGGGGGGTTGTCCCGCAGCGCTTCAGGTGCTCCCTGCCTGTAAACAATGAACTGGCGTGGTTTTTGTTTCGCCGTAGCTGAGGGTACAACTGGTTTCTGTCAGCCCTGCGTTTAAAAACCGTTTCGAGGGGTGCTTAATGTGAATATGCGATGTTACTGCTTTGTGGAGAACCTCATATTTTTTTTGTTCATAGCCTTACAGTTTGACACCTGTGTTGGGGAATCTTTGCCGTAATACTCCATGGTAACACCTAGTTTACAACGCGAATTTTATTACTTGGGGGCGGGGTGGGGTTGGCTGTTTGCTTTTGTGTTTTTGTTTTGAAGGAATACTAATGTTTTAAGAATGTGTGTTCTGATAAAATGTTGATTTAGCTTGGAGCTCCTTGCTCTTCAGCCTGTTTAAACTAGTAGTTAATTGGGTATGTGGAAACATTCTTCGTGGAGTACGTTTACTTGGGAATTTGCCTTTTTCTTTTTTTTTTTTTACCCGAAAACAGTAATTTTATTGGTTATTCTGAAGAATAGTAGAAAATAAAAATTGAAATTGCAAGTAAAAAATGGCTTGCTCTCAGGAACTGATAGGGTTGCATGTTCCAGTTTCGTTGTTATTAATAACTTGCCCAAAAGTCTGTTTAGCTTTTGTGGCATTAGTATGTTAAATCATAATGACTTTAACCTTAGTTTGTTTGCTTTAAAAAGTAAGGATAGAATAGGTTCTGCTTGAAAGTAGTACTACCAACATCTCTCTAAGACTGTAAATGTATAATTTTTGTACCCCTTGTAATGTAATATGTAAGACATGCTTTCTTGCAAATTTTCTCATTCTTTAACAGACTTCCTGGTGAATATTTCTACTCTGCCAAGGTCCCATTTGTGAAGTGGAGATTTACCACTTCCTTTGTTACAAGGGGTGTTCGTGAGGAAATGCCTAGATAGACTTCCACAAACTTTGGGATACTGTGTACCCCAAAAGACATAAGTGGGGGTTCATCCTTGTCCTTGCCAGGTGCTTGTAGTGTATATACAATGTGTATTTGGCATTGCCCCCACTGCCATGCTTCTGTGGTTAAAGGCCACTAGCAGAGCATCTCATCACCTTCTGTGAAAGCCGGAATTTTGCTGCAGTGGTACTAGGGTTTCGTTGAGGCTGGTTGTTTCTGAAAGTGATTTTCAGATAAACAGGCTTATGAGGTAGTGATGTGGTCTCATGTCACTCAGACATTTCATGGTCTACATCCCCTGGAGACTGCCAAGGGACTTTGTGCAATGGTAAATTCTGCTGCATTGATTACAGGAGTCCCTGTGCTTCCTTCTGTTCTGACCAAGTCAGAATCTGTGTCTTCTCCTGCCCTTCTGCTCTGCTGACTTACCGTAACACTGATTCAGTTGAATTGCAAGGGAGAGAGGATACTTGAGATGGTAGTTGTCTGTTTCCCCAAAAAAGCAAATAATCCAGCTGTCTCCTCTGCAGGAATGCGGAAATTAGCTTGTAAGTTGAGGTGCACCTAGTGTCTACTAGCATTCTGGCTGAAATGTGTGCTTCTCTTGAATTGCCTTTAGGTTGTCTTATAAGTGTATTCTTATTACTTGGGGTTTTTTACATAACTACATGCTTAGTTCTTTCACTATGTATCCCTTTGTACTTAGGAACTGATGTTTATGGGCTTCTGAGGAAGGAAAAAAAGCTACTTAAAGTTTGGGCCCGGTAATGCTTTCAACAAAGCTGATACTAAAAGCCTCCACGAAGCTGAGTCCAGACAAAAATCTATGGTACCTAAATCAGAAACCTGCTGGGCACCCAGCAGTGTTTAAACTGGAACTACGTGCTGTGTCTACCTCTCAGGTTCTCTGCTGTGTTTTGTCATTTTAGATTTCAAAAATATTTTATTAGCATGTCTCTTTGTTCCAGTTGTATATGAAAGTTTCATAAATTACAAGAATTAATATATGAAAGGTGGAGTGCTGTTAAACATGAGTGAACAAACTAGAGGGGGTTACTGTCCTCCACCTACCCCTGGTCTGTTAAAGTTCTGCTGTAACAAGTATGTAGAATAATTCTAAATAAACTGGGTTGATCATTTGTTTTGTGGGTTTTGTTCTGAAGAAATTAAGCTGTTGAACTAGTAGCTGCGTGGTTGTTTTTTTAAAATCTAGTTTCGTAGTAAATTTTAGATGCCTGTTTTTGAAAGTTGTGGTGGTTATCTCTGAAGATTATTTTCAAGTTCTGTTTAAGTCAGTTAAGCCTGTTTTGTTGCTTTGAAAAATTGAGTAAAGGCTTTTCCTTTTGAGTCTGGATTAACTTTAGAGCATCAGACAACCAGTGAATCATACCAAGCTCCTAAATTTTCTAAGAGTGATTTCTAACTGTGTGGTGTTCAGATGGCAAACCTTTTATCTTTACTGGAAATCTTGCTGCTATGAAAACCAGCTATTAATAGACCTACGCATAAATTCCTTCAAGGCTTTTCAGTTAGCAGTGCCATTGTTAAGTACATATTTTATCTAGTACTAACTTCATTATATATTTCAAACCTTATCAAATAAGATGTAAATTCTAGCATTTGTTCTCTTCAGAAATCAAGTAAGGAGAGAACTGATGGGGAAGGGAAAAAGAACAGGAAAGAAACTGAGCCAATATGTTATTTTTTAAGGTCTGCCTTTGCCTGGCCCATATGGGTAGCATATAGGGAGTATAGGGAGGAGTTGGGTAGCTACTGAAAGCTCACTCACATAGCCTAGCTTTCCGTGTGGGAAAATATTGCTGGGTGTCAAAAGCATGATATCAGCTATTGAGTTGCCAGTTAAAAACTAGGTTTATTGATGAAATGTGTGCTAAGCAGTCAAGATCAGCTCCAGTGGAAACTAAACAGAGGTTTCCCTAGCTTGCGGTTTCAAAATCTTTCTATGGGATGGACCAATTTAAACAGATCAACCTTAATCGCTGTTTTGAATTTCAACTGGCATATGTCTGAGAAATCTGTTTTGCTGTTGTTTAAAACAAGGGCTGTCTGATGTTATCAATATCCCTCACCTTGAAATTCACTGTATTTCCACTTTCATTACTGGGGAATTGTTACTCTCTGGTCCCCATTTCCTGTTCTAAAATGAGCTCTTATTTGTTGTTAAAGTATGGCAGCAGCTGTTAAGTCTTCAAGCAGTATTTGCTGCAAGAGAATTAGAAGACTTCATTGCTAATGCTTCTGCACTACTGATTTAAGCTTCCTCTAAACAAACAACTAATTTCATATAGAAGCCAGTGGAAGCATCATGGCTCTGGGACAAGTGAAGTAAGTGTAGAGAAAGATCACTTAGAGGAAATGCTTTCTCTATGGTATTAAAAGATGTATAAATAGCAGAGGCGAGACCTTATTTTTCATTAACTCCACAAATGCATGAGAGGTGCTTGCATTCAGAAAGCTACAATGTTTAGGCCTGTAAGTTTTGATTTTTAAAAACAAGAAGGAAACTCTGTCTTCAGTAGTAATGGAAATATCCTCCTGCCTTATCGACATCAGGATTTGGAGGCTACAGGTGGACTGACCAAGAGCATTTTAATGTTATGTGTAGAGTTTTCTTTTTTGAGCTGCTATTACCTATACCTCTCTGCTTTTTTGTCTCTGTTTTTTTTAATGTATATGTAGCTATACAAATGAAAACTCCTATTTCAGCATAGCAAAGTGCATTCCCAAAATGAGATACTTGTTGATGTTTTGATTATAAGAATTAAAGCATAGCTAGGGATATTTTTACCTTTGTTTAGGCATGTCATCACAGTTGTGTGGAATATCTTTTATTGCTGCTGAAACAGGAGCTGTAGATAACAAATAGGAATTTGGCTATCCTGGATTTGCATGGTTAGCAAAGCAAAATCTTGGCTATTTTCAGTTAACTGCAAATAACCTGCAATCAAAGAATCTTTTCTAGCCACAAGAAAAGTTTTGCTTTTCTAAAAAAAACCTGAGAAGGGCTCAAGGTTTTTTGCAAATATTTTGAACTTGAAAGTCAAATTGTACATAATGCCACAAGTAGTCACCCGTGCAGCCCTACAGTTTCTTGATATGACAACATCAGTTTTTGTTTTCTTTCTAAAGCTATAATACCTTTCAAAGACCCCATGGAAAGTTTTATGAGTGTTGGTTGAGTGGTTTTGGTTTGGTGGTTTTGGTGGGTTTTTTTGTTGGGTTTTTTTGGAAGTGGATGACACTCTGGAAAATGTACCTAATTCTAGCCATGTGAGTCACTTTGCAGTTGGCTCTTTTGCTAGCGTGTGTATTCAGTGTTTTTTATGACAGGAATAAATTAACTGATACCAAATATTAGAATTTTATGTGAAATGAAGGAAACTCCCTTGCTGCTCAGTGGATGGTGTTCAAAGGTTGTAGAGTAAAATTATTTGACTATATGTAAAAACTTTCTCAAGTTTCATCTATGTTATGCTTTGTTAGTGCATAGAACAGCCTGTGCGTTGCTCAATGGGCTTCCAGAGCAAAACTCATTGTGAAGAGATCTCTGAAAGCATGGCTATGTAGTTTTTAAATTTTTATGCTTAGCTTTTGGAGTTGCTAGCATAACTTAGTTCCTGTGGAAGTGTTGTGGTAGAATTGTGATAAGAGCTTGGTTCATATTACAGTAATGTTCCAGAGAACTCGGAAATTGCTGAAAATAGAGTATCATAAAGACAGTCATGGTCAGAAATACACTGAGCTTCATGCAGGAATGATAAGGGATATCTAGCACTAGCAGCGATACTGCTGAAATACTGAGAGCTCCATATTTCTGGTAACAGTAGCTGGTTTTTTTCAATACTTCATAATACAGGCTGAACAATGCAAGGGCTCCTACATTGACTTTATGTAATTTTAAGTCATTGCATTACTTTATTTTCACCTTTTACAGTATGATTTGAAACAGTCAACATGGACTTTTCACGTCTACACACGTACACTCCTCCCCAGTGTCTGCCAGAGAACACTGGCTATACATATGCACTCAGGTGAGAACTCTTTTCTTCTTGTAGAGAAACTATATGTTCTCTGAATGTTGTTAATTATGGAGAGTTTAGTTTTCATGGTAAGTAGCTGACTTCTTTGAAGAAGCGTGCTTTATCTGGTCTGTTTTGAAAATAACTGCTGTGTCCTAAATGGAGGAAGGAATACATGCTGAACTAACAGGACAATGACTAAGATGATGACTCAGTGTTTATTAGTTGCTATGAATAACTAGTCTCCGCCTAGTTACAATTGCTGTTTTATTTCTACAAGTACGTCATCAAAATTATTAGATGTTTTCTGGTATGTCTTGTAACTTCTGTGTGTGTTTTCTTTTGTGACTTGACACCATTTTCACTTTAAAACACTGATTGATACACACTCGTTGCTACTAATGTGGAACTTGGCTGGAAGTGGCGTATCGGTTGCTTGTTTTAGCAAAACTGCTGTGTGAATCTAATATCTGTATTCTAATGAACTTGCTATTTCTTGTATCTTTTTTGTTAAACCGACCATGATTAGACTGTTCCTCAAATCACTTCAGTTTTCTAAAAATAACTGTGGCGTGTTTGCTAGTTTTTGTATTATGTACTCAAAATAAATGTTGTGATGCCCATCTGAGTTTTTTTAATATTAATAGAGCAGACTGTGGATGCTGATTTCATCTATCTAGCTTTTCCTTTTGTTGAGTTAGTAGATGTATTTTGAGGCAAGTATACATCAGTGAGCCCGAGTTATTGATTTAGCTAATTTTAAGTTTAGGGGAAAAAAAATGTTCATTAGGATGCAGTATGAGATTGCTTTTCTATTCTGTGCCTGTAAATCATCGTTCTGTATTTAATGTGTATTAAAATATAGTATTTTGTTTGGAAAATACTTGGCAACTTGCCAATAAAACAGAAGTTGGGAAAACTGTAGAATTGAGAGCACTAGTTTAATATTCTTGATTTTGTGTACTCTAAAACTGTAGCATTGTCAGTTTTTGTTGGGGGTCACGGTTTGTTTGGGTTTGGGGTGTGGTTTTTGTGTTTGTTTTGTGTTTTTTTTTCTTTTAGCTATAGCCTGATGTCAACAGTGTTGCAAAATAGGATATGTTTTATGTTGCATCAATTAAATTGCAACTCTTTTCCTAAATTTTTAGAAAAAACATTGGAAGAGTTGGTTGAATACAACTGGGTTTACTAATTTCAAGAAAAGGCATGCTGGACAATGAAGGATTATTTATGTGCCTTATAGTAGCCAGAAAATTCACTGTTGCTGGTTTAAGTAACTCTGTGTTGCAAATGTACTTTAGATTGGCTGAAATACTTTAACTCTTTTACAGAGGACAACTTTCCCTACTGTGAACACCGCAAGTAGACTTTGGTTCTTCAGGTTTAGACAGTAACTTGTTTATGTCTCTGTGAGCATATCTTTCTTAAAACAAGCTGTGAAATTGTTATCTAATTTGATTTCTTTTCCTTAGTTGTATTTGTCTGAAATGATACTAGTATGTTCTCCTGCGCAATCTTCTCCACAGCAACTAATCTTTCTCGCAGACAAGAGGGGGGAATAAGTAGGTCTTAGCGATCTTAATTTCTTAATACTAATACTCTTGGAAATACACATATAAAAAAAAAAAAAAGAAAAAAAGAAAACCAAAGTTCAATGGCTTGCTTAAACTAATCTGGGGTTAAAATCCTTCTGAGCTGGGTTTTTCTTCTTGCCCAATGTTTTGTGGATAAGAGTTTTGTTTCTCACCGAGGCAAACAAGAATACAACAGGAGCAAAGATTAACCTGCCAGGAAAGGAAGATGCAGAATGATAAATCCTATTTGAAGTCTGGAGGATAGTTCATTATGACTTTGGGTTTTGTGTAGAAGACAGTGGGAGTGCTTGACTTCCTACATAAACAAAGATTGTTGTTTTGCAAAACTGAGAACTTGTGCAGAGGCCTTTGTAGAAGCTGAGGGTTACATGTCTTGAAACTTTTCAGCCTCCCATTTTGCTGTGTTAAACTGTATTACATATAGGTATTCAGAAATGGATAGAGCTGGATAAGCTGAAGTTTAATAACTGACTTAATGAAGGCAAGTATAGTTAAAACTAGGTTGAAATTAATCCATTTTAATTCTTCCTTGTGTAGAGAGGAAGGATTAGCAAGCACTTTCTTTAAAATTTCCTCTTGAAAAATTCTGTGAAGCCCCAAATATTAAGATAATGGGGGAAAACTACTTGGTACACTGCCTGCCTTCAGGGTGGCAGGAGAAGAAACTACAGTCTTTTGAGCATACCCTTGCTGTGTGTCTGCTTGCTGAATCTGTGGAGAATGCCATGTATTATTGGTGTAGCTCTTCCTACCTTGGATCAAGCAGTATTTGAAGAACCTGAGGAAAGGGTGAGTTAGGCAGAGTTGATAATCAGAAATATTTTTGTGCTGAAGTTCATTCTTCCTCCTCTCCACCGCACCAGTATTTGTTTTGCTTATATTCTGATCTGTCTTGTTTTGCCTTTGACAATTCAGTCCTTACAAAATCTGTCTGTGAGCTTCCTTAAAGAAATTGGCTTGTGCATGTAGCACTGCAGAAAGTATTATGGTGAAGTTAGATACCACAAAGCTATTAATAGAGTTGGTTATGACCTATTAATAGAATTTATATTAATACTCACTGAGATTACTGTGTGTTTGTAACTGTTTGTAGTTCTTTGTCCTTTTACTCCTCCAGCCCAAATCAGAAAAGGGTTAAACTGATATAGCTAAATAACCTTTATCCTCCTCAAAATGCAAGTCAAACTTGTGAATCTCACCCACTTGTCAACATATAATTTACACCCCCCTCTTCAGGCTGACCTTTCCTTTTAGTCACCATCATCTTTTGAGTTGCATTGTTTTTGTCAATTCAGGTACCTCTAACACTTTTTCTTCACAAATATGGATTAAATTGATAAGAACTTGGTTTGGTTTTTTTTTTTCCAGTGTCAGAGCATTAAATCAGGGTATAACTTTCTGCAAAATAGTTGAATAAAATCCTTTGGTTTTTTTACATGTGTTCTGGGACTTATCGAAGCAATAGCTAAACAACTCAAGGTAGTGTCCTTGGTCAGTTAATGTAAGTAATGCCCTGGTCAGAAAGCATATGAAAGTTTGTATACTGATTATATGCCTGTGTCCGTGTTAGAAGATGTCTGTTTAGCTATAGTTCTCTAGGTGTATTGTATTTATCTATTATTATCTTGAATAATCAAGAACATTACTACCTGTTTCATTCCAAGGAATACTTGTAAAATAAATAACTTGAGGTCCTCCAGACAAAGCTACAAGTGTACTAAAATTGGCAGACTTCGTTCTCATTCAACTTATATAACTTGAAAATTTACCCACTGAAGTTTAGGACATTCTTATTCCGTGGGAGCTCATGTGAAGGAGGTTTCAAGGTAATAACTAAGTAGCTGGAAATGTAAGACTAGATCCAGTCAGCAGATCTGCCAGTAGCCATGGAAGCTGTTTGTCAGGGGACTGAACCAGAGTCTGCACTGTTTGTGTGGATTATCTAGGAGCGTAGGCTAATTGCATCCCACCTTTCAGATGTTTTTTGGTTAGCCATGCGTATTGCGTAGAAGTACCATCAATGTACAGGTTCATTTCTGTCCTGTGGAAGGAAAGGCAGGGTTTTTTGTTCACTGTAGTCTCTTCTGTAGAGGAAAGGCTGCCTTCCGAAGTGTGGAAAGTAAGATGGCAAGCTAGGAGGCTTCTAGATACAGTCCTGCCAACAGCGGACAGATAATTCACTTCCAGTGTGATGAGAATTATTATCCTGCATAAGCAAGAGAAAAGCTGTCTTTTTGTTTGAAGCGGAAAAGATCCCATTATTATTATTTTTTTTAGATAGTAGAGCCCAACTCCAAGCTATGTGTTCAACCCAAATTGATATAAATGTTCACTGAGATACTTAATAACAGCAAGTGTTCATAAACAGAAACAAATTGAGGCTTGTCACAGCTGTCAGCTTGTCCTGTGTACTTTGTGTTCTTGTGAATTGACTGTCTGTAAAAAACATTGGGTGAAGATAAGGAAAAGCAAATGCATAGTGGCAAGTGTAAATAGCAAAACTGAGTTCTGAAACAACTGTTTAGGGAGGGACTCAATAGTAAACTATTGTGGCGCCGACCCTTTCAGAATGAGCAACAGGAGCTGTATTTAACTTGTATTCTCACTTCAAATCTGTCAGAAAGCAAGCCATCAAAACTTAATATTTTTGAAAACTGTGAAAATTATATCCTTTTGTACCTAACCAAATGTGGACTAAACCTGTTTTCACATGAGGCGGCTCCCATCTTATTTCCTCACCCCCTTCCACCCAAATGTAAGCAAGGATTAATAAGCATAATGTATATAGTAATGCATGGTGGGTTTTTCTTAAGCCGAGCTTAGACTCCTGCCTTACGCAGTGTTGCGCTGCATGTGGCAGTACTAGTAGGGCAGACCAATAAGATCAAGCAGATGTTGCTGAAGACCTGCCATCAAATCTGTGCACCTCTGAGTGATCGAAGAAGTTATTTTGGACAAGCTCTAGTCTGGTCCTGTGGGCTGAATGCCCATTTGATGCTGAAGCAGCTAGCTGTTTTCCTGCATTACATTGCCTGGGTTAGGGGTTTTTTTAGCCGAAAAGTGCAGTTCATGTGCTCTAACACAGTCCCATCTTAATGTGTTTTACTTTTTGCATTGTGGAGCAATCAAGAAACTCATTTCAAAAGCACCCACCTTGTCAGAATCATTACTGTAAGTGTAGCTACTGAGCCTTCTGATGTTAACTTATTTGTATGCCAAAGTAATACAATACGTATCATATTATTGCTTTGTAATGTTCTGGGTTTTTTAATTATTGTGTACGAAAATTCTTTCCATTAAATTGTTTTTGCACAATTACACTTTTATATGTTTATATGGTTTTCTTAAAGGGAAAGCTTCAATTGCAAATACAGATTGCACAGTAGAATCTACTCATTCAGATCTAATTTGCTTGCTTGTTTTTCTTTGGGATTTGGGGGAGAAGGAGCTGCTTTAGTTAACAATACCTTGCTCAGCTCTTTTAAGAAAGCAAACAAAAACCCCAGGAATATTGAAGTAACTGTTGTTACAGCTCTGGATATCCCTGTGGCCCAGGAGGGAACAGACTCTGTAAGAAAGCTGGCCTGGAGCTCTCGTCACTCATAGTGCTGAGTGGTTCTAGGACCTGGCCTCCTGCTGTGCAATACCCTGTAACAGCAAGCTCGCTCTGCTCAGTTATGTGACTGAATGTTTCCTTTGATTATAAGTATTCTGCTTTATTTAGGCTAAACTTGTGTTATAGTAAATTTATTTCTTACTGACTCCTCCATTTAATCTGTTTGTGTTTGCCTTGTGTTGCTGCTTTGTCTTTGTTGTAAGTTTGCATGGAGGTTCTCAGAGAATCAAGTGCAGAAGTGTGGAGTAGAGTTCTGGTGTAATGGTGTGAGGCTTGTCTACATGTAAACTTGCCTCTATAGTAAAAAAACAGAGAAAAATGGATGAAAGACTCTAAACTTTTTGTTGTTCAGAGTTAAATATTTCTAATGATTTGTATTAAATTAAATCTTTTAAAAGCACTTTTTAAAAAGTAATGGTAGTTAAACTAATGTAGCAAAAGTAGGGGAGTCTTTAAGTATCTTAAAAGGGGAAGTTCCTACTTGTTTGTAGATGGAAATTCAGAGCAGCGTGACATATGGGTCTTTGATTCTCAAAGCAAGGATTTGGCAAATAAAAAATAATAAAAAAACCCCTGTTTGACTATAAATGAATCTTGACCTTGCAACGTAAAGTGCATCATGATTTTTAATTTGCTGCTAGGTGTGGTGAAGAAACTGTCATGAATGGCTTCCTCTCTCAAATTGGTCCCAAAAGAACTGTGTGTCTGAGGCTGTATAACGGATGCTTGCACTGGCTCAACTTCAGATGTGGTTTCCATGGTGGTTGTTTCTTTCTAACTGTGACTTGCTTTCAGTTGTTAAACTTTTTAATATGAATTGCTTAAGAGAACCTTGAATATCTATGTAATTCTAAGTTGTTTGGGTTATGTGGTATATCTTGTGGGAACTGCTCCATAACCCTGGATAAACTGCTTTTAATGGAAACTTAGACTAGCTTGAAGGGCATGTTTGTTACTGGGGGAATTTTCTCTTAAACTCTGGTAACTTCACTGTTCTTATTTTATTGCAGTTCAAGTTACTCTTCATCTGCTTTGGATTTTGAGACTGAAAACAAAATAGATCCAGTATTTGATTCACCAAGAATGTCACGGCGTAGTTTACGGTTAACTGCTGCAAGATTTAATAAATCAGATGATGCACAAAATGATATCCCTCATGATGGCTCTTATGCTGGAAACATGTCCTTCAGAGAACAGTCTTATAAGTAAGCATTTTTTTATCATCACAAGTTAATTTATTGTTTGGAGTCTTGAGACTTCCTGTTTGAACACGATAGTACAAACATAGGTTACCTGCTGTTTTATTCTTTGTTCTCAGCATACTTTGCCATACTTTGAAAATTATCTTAAGTGTGTGGTTTGCAATGAAGTCTTTGCAAGAGTATAGATGGTTGAATTAGGATTTCTTTAAACCTGATTTGAGCTGTCTAGTCACATTGGTGTTAAAATACCTTGACTGGTTTTTTGTTTGTTTGTTTGTTTCATTTAAAATGAGAGACAAAAATTTGCATCTTTAGTGCGATGTCTTACTTGTCTTTGCTTTGTTTCCTAGGATGTTGAAGCAACGCAAAAGTACAAATAAACAATCTGGCAGTGTAAGACACACACCAAGGAAAAATCTATCCAGCTCTTCAATTTTTAGCCAAAGCAGTTTCAATAGCCATGCCAGTGATGCATCAATGGTATCCACTGTATTGGATGAATCTTTGATTCGAGAGCAGACAGAAGTTGATCATTTCTGGGGTAGGTAATCATTGCTATTGCTTGTATCAGACTGTGAAAACTGCTTGTGGTTTGGTATGTATAAACATATGTCCACATCTTTGCTCTTTTTCCCATCCATTTTTCCATCCTGCCCTCAAATGTGTGCATGTACTTACTCTTTTGCTGTAGATGTCTGCTTGCTAAGATGCCTACTGGAAGTTCACAGTCCAGTGTGTAAACTTGATTCAAGGGCATAGTCAGCATCAGTACATGTTGCACAGTCAAGTTAATATGCCAGGCAAATGTATATGATTTTGTGATGCAACACTATAGACTTGTATAGGTGCAATTACCTGTTATCATTACTTTCTTCAAAATGTGCATAGAATACTGTATCTAAAGAATGATAAACATGTAACTTGTCTTTGAAAAGCCAAAGGAAAAGCATTTTCTTGTTTGTTTATAGTCAAGTGTGATTCAACTTAATGTACTTTAATCTGAAAGTTGCAAAGTAGTGGCTGGCTGGTTTCTTTTTTGCAAGTGTGTACAAGTGTGCTTTTCTGGAACTTAATTTTTCATTGAAAAGGAAAATATGGGAGTTGTCTACATAAAGTATTGTCTATGTAAAATGTTGTGTAGGAGATCAACAACTTCTTATATCTCCTGATTCAGAGTATTTGTTTCTAGTCAGTATGCTTGTGACCTTCGCAGAGTCCTAATGTAAAGAATTGTTTCAATCTTAGTAGAACACCTTCTCAACTTTAGATTACCTGGCTCTTAAAACAGAATCTTAAAATACGGTAGTACCAAAGTAGTCACCAAGCAACAGAAACAGCGTAAGCTTGTAATTAGCTGCTTTAAAGTCACATGGAAGCTAAGAAAAGGTGTAGCTGTCATTCATGTTATGTTGTCTGCTGCTTCTGTGGTAGGATGCTTTTCACTAACTGTTACCCTACTACATTAATGTCTGAATATATGGATCTATTTATGTGGTGGACTGCAAAATATGTTAAATACTATTCATAAAGTGGCTTTTCTTTGTGGTCTTAAAATTAGTGGGATTTTAAATTTGAGTTCATGTCAGATATCATAGTTGATTATGGGACTTGTTGTATTCGGGACCAAATTTTTTTTTTTTTTTCCTTTGAAGGTCTTGATGATGAAGGCGACCCTAAAGGTAACTACACTTCCCTTTTCCTTCCACATGCATTCTGTTTAATGGCAATTAGTGATGGCAATACTGATGTCAATGCACTGAGTGTTTTACTCTTGGTTTACTAGGTAGTGATACTACACTGATGGAGGGAAATGGTGATATTGCAACAGCAGAAACACCAACTGCAATGATCAATGGCTACACTTGCAGTGACTGCAGCATGCTTTCTGATCGGAAGGAGGTTCTTACAGCATACTCAGCTTCTCATGTGCCATCTTCCAGAATTTACTCTAGGGATAGGAGCCAGAAACATACATCTAGTAAGTTACTTTTTCTTGTGTTTTACCTGGATAGCAGCATAGTATATAGTTTAGTTGAT
This sequence comes from Aviceda cuculoides, assembly GCA_035590195.1. Taxonomy (NCBI): domain Eukaryota; kingdom Metazoa; phylum Chordata; class Aves; order Accipitriformes; family Accipitridae; genus Aviceda; species Aviceda cuculoides. The sequence goes on from JAVJGG010000061.1 coordinate 13,361,128, forward strand.
GCATTTTCCATGTAGTGTTATTTAAACACGTTTCCTACTCCGCTAAATTTACGAATAACTAAATTCTAGAGATCAGCTTCTATGAAATACCTTTTTCTATATCAGTTGAAACTCTATGTACTTGTCAGCTTCTGATGTATAATTATCAACTTTTTTCTTTCCAATGCTGCTGTAGGAATTAAACAATTTCAAAATGAAAATGCCATGGTATCTTAACAAGTTATATTTCCAGACTGATTTGGAACACAACGGGCTGTTCCAACCAGCAATGATTGTAAAAGTCTCCCAATCTGGTATTGCATCTCTATGTGTCTATTTATGAGGGTTTTGGTCAGGTTTTTCAGATAGAAACTTCTTTGTGGTCCAGTTGCGTGTTTGGTTCGTTGGTTTTTTTTCTTACAGGAACTTCCAAGATTGAGCAGAATTGTTACTTTGTAGTGCTTCTGTTATCCAAGAAAACTCTGAGATATCTTCCTACTTTCTGCTTTGTTTTTTTTTCTCGTCATTTAACCTTGCAGTTTATTAGAGTGTTTTTAGAAGCTAAACTTCAACTAATTTTAAAAATGGAATTCCAAAGGGAAAAACTGGTTCCAAATAGACTTCCTAGTGACTACATTCTTAAAGCTCAAAACCAAATGAATCTGCTGTAAATCAGGTTCTGGCTTTCCAAGGCAATCTCTGTTCTACAGGTGGTTGTCCTCCCTGTCTTGTCTGTGTCTGCCTGCATCTTGCATAGCATCGTGAATTTCTTGATTGTTGGTAGTTCTCAGTTATCATGAAGAAGTTGATTCTTGAGTAGCCTTGAATTAGAAAGGAACCAATTTGGGGATTGTGTAGGTGTTACTCTTGAATGAAGTATGTTTTCAGTAGCAAGAAATCAGTTTGGACTATAGGGTGTGACTTTAAATGCCTTGAGCCAATTATTTCTTCTTGGTAAATGTGTAGCACAGATAGGGGTTCTGTTGGCTTAGCATAATGAACTAAAATTGACATGGTATGAAAGCTGTTTTCTGTGCTCCTGAGTCTGTGTTCACACAGGAGAATTTTACAAGGAACTCATCTTGGTACATTCCTTTGAACTTGAATCCAGTAGTTTGGGTCAAACTTGGGGAGGGTGGGAAAGGGGCACACAGTCATGGCAGGTTCTTGGAACGTGACTGATTCTAGGAAAGCAGCAGTATGGGGGACTGCAGCTTTGTTCCTGTGTCTCTGAAAAAGTGTGTGTCTCTAGCACTTGAGGCAGACCACTGCAGTGACTTCCTCCAATGTAAAGGCAGAGAAGGTGAAAAGTCCTCACCCTTTCAAATACAAAATAAGAATGTAGTTTTTCTCTTTGGAGCTGTGACCCACAAAATCAATATCAACAGCTCGCATCACTGAGAAATCCTGAGTTCTGTAAGCAAGGAATTCATTGCTATTTAGAGTTCTTGATTCTCAGGAAGAAAAGGTATTCTTGCTGAAGTCACACGTTCTGTCTTGAATGCGTTTTCCCTAGGATGTGTGGTTCTTACAAAAGCTTTCCTGTAATATCTAGTGCATCCAGACTCTTCAAACCACGCTTGCTTAAGTTGCATATTCCGGGCTTTCCATGCTTCGTCCTTACTCTTCCACAAGCTAATGGTCACCAGAGAATAGAAGTACATCTTTATGCAGGTGAATAATTTGTGTCGATGCTGTTTTTTTTCAATAGGAGGAACCTATTTCTACATGAGTAAGATTCTGCGATTTGTCAAACATGCTGCAGCATCTTTTGCATCACTATTAGTGCAACTATTTCAAATGGTTTTGCTGAAGCTGGGTTATGAATTTAAAGGTACATTTTCAGTTGTCTTCCTTGGTCTCCACACAAAGCCAGATTGTGTGTGCTGGGTTTATTTTTTCCTTTTGGACTTCATCTTTGGCACTATGGTGTTCTTTTTCTATAGTCTTTTGGCTGGCTTCTGTCTTTTTTTTTTTCCTCTCAGTTGTGCTACCCTTTTCATACTTTCCTCCTGTTTTGGAAATATCAGGATTCGCATATGAGATCTGTGTTACAGTTAAGATTCACGTGTTGATTTTTTCTAGGAAGTGGTAGAAGGTAATGTTTAGATTGAGAAACTTAAGTTGATTTTTTTAGAACTGTTTGGTGTGATAGTGTCAAATCCTAACTTCTCAATGTCTTCAGGTTTGGACTATCTTGTTACCTTTAAGCCCACTGTGCACTTAAAGCTTGATTAGATCAGTCTTGCAAAACTAAAACTGCCATCATCAGTCTTGCAAAACTAAAACTGCCATCATCACTCCGCTCTACTCTAAAGCACATGTTGTTTCTGTCAAAAATGTTCGATTCTTCTTTGGTGCTTTCTCTTCTATAATACGTACTGTACGAGTGAAGTTAAATTGCCATAGGCAGAAGGTAACTGATTTTTGTGTGTGAACAAAAGTTTTCTCTCCCATTCTCTCTGCCTCAGTGCCTTATAACTTGCTAATACTCTCTTCTTAGTCTTTTAAGATCTCTGGTAGAACAGCACAAGGATGTAACGGTTGGCCTGTTTGACAGAATGATGGGAATAGGGGCTCAAAATTTGATGAGCTGTTACTTAGGGGCTTTTTTACTAACTTTACTATCTAAAAAGAAGAAAGTTTTTTTAGTTGTTTTTTTTTTTTTTTTTAACAAAGAGCCCCCCCTGTTATTTATAGAAGGAAAAAAAAAAGATTGCACAGAGTAGGCTGCTTCCTTGATCATTTTTCAGGTTTTCTGTGAGTAACCTGGCTTTAATAGTGAACTAAGCCAGTTTAGCTAAAATCTGCATATATGATAGCTAAAATGTGCATATATGAAAGGCTTTGAACTTGAGAGTTACATTACATGTATGCTTTTTGAATGTGTTGCAGCTCACTCGGACTACTGTGGAAGCATGAATGTAAAGGAGTTTTACAGAGAAGATAGCCGTCTTGGTGTAAATGAGGAATCAATATGTAAGTATAATGATTGATGTTGTCTTTTAGCCTTGGGCTGTACACCAGGTTGTTGCTATAATAGTAGTATCAGATACCCTGTGACTCTATGGAAGCTACAAAGTAAACGTTTGTTTTGCAACTTAGATGTAGGGGGGAGAATGGCAATTGCCTGGTGTAACGTAATATTTCCCCAATCAAGTTTTATTCCACTGAAGTTTGCTTAGCAGTTCTTGGTTTGATAACTGATGTTATGAAATAGATTTGTTCAAGTTATCTTGTAACAATCTTAATTTGATCCTGGCTTTGTCCCATTAATCAACTGTTACCACAACCAACAGGTGATGACTGTAAGGGGAAGAAACATCTTGAAATATACACCACAGACCACATGCAATCCTCATGGGCTAAAAGGGTAGCAAGGACCATTTGGCACACCTTTTCTTATGCAGGTTGACTTGGACCTTTTTTTCTTTTGTTTTTATTTTGCATCACAATCTCACAATGTTAATCATACATATTGTTTGGGGGGGAGGGTTTACCTTCGTCTATCAAAGTAGATTAAAAGTGTAAAGTGTCTAGAAAATTAACGTAACACCTCTTCTGTTTGACTTCTTTCTCTGATATTGGCTTTTGTACAAGCTTGGCAGACTCCTTACCTACTAGTAAAAACAAGGTGTAGGGCCATCATACATCTTGTATGTTAGAAAGAACAAGTCAGATTATTAATTTATTGTACTTTGGGGAAGTCTGTATGCTCAATAGGTTGAAAAGCTGCCGTTAAATGAAAGCAAGGTATGAGGTATTGGTATACAGGTTATTTGAATAAAGGGGTTTTAACATTTTATTTTTGTTCTAGTGATAGTCAATTTTTACAGGAATCTTATATAGGGATAAAATCTTCCCTATGAGATGAGCGTTCCCTAGCTTGAATGACAGAGGCATCAAGAATCTGTTGAGTGCTCTTTATTCAGCAAAGGAAAATGATTTGAGACACTTCAGTCACCTAAATGCTTTGCAAAATATTGGGTTGGTATATCTATAATCCCTCAGATTAACCCAGACATATCTGCTAATCTAAAAACGTAGGATTATTTTCTAAATGTATATACTATGTAGTTTGTTCTGTAGAACGAACAGTCCTAGTCTTGGATATAGTAATTGTTGGCTTCAGTGGGCTTTAAGTTACAGCATTTTGTTATAGTGCATTGGTTTTTTGGTTGTGTTGGTTTTGTTCTTTTTAAGAGACTCAAAACTGACATACTGAAGATCCTTGGGAACATTCAATTTAATGAAAATTTACTGCTTGTAACTTTTAGTAGGGAATATTTTGTATTATTTATCAGTATTTCTTAGACATCATTATTTAATTCTTTCACTAGTATTTAAAACTTTTAATTGTTCCTTCTTTTACACATGAACCTAGATAATGGATTTGGATTGAATAAGATGCTTTTAAAGTAATGATCTGCTTAGAAGTTGTTATGGTAGTACTTTTTTGCTATTCTCTGTTATACTTGGAATGGCACTGTTAGATAAACATGCTACAAAATGTAAACTTTGATTTTTGGAAAACTGATATTCTAACTGCACAGATGCTGTTGATCATTCTATTTATCTCTATACATGAGAATTCTGTTTCTAAGTTGTCTTGATTTTACTTGGCTTCATATTTATTAGTGGTTTGCTTTGCTTTTAAATAGTGAAGAACCAAATTTGTAGATTACTGAAAGATATGTTGTAAAATTATGCAGAACATGTAATGGGCAGGCGATTGAGTCTGGCTTACTGCATCTACTGCAGAAGAACCTTAAGCTGATTTATGTATGTTACCACATAGAGTTAATTTGTTATAATCTAGGTTACTTTATGCTTCACGTGTTGCAAACAGTGGGAGCAACCGGATGGCTTGTGTCTCAGAAGGTGTTGTCTCTACTTTGGCTGGCCATTCTTTCTCCAGGTTACTATCCTAATCTGTGTGTGTGTGTGTTGGCTGTTTCTTTTGACAAAACTAGGAATCTGCAGTACATGGCTTATACTAATTCAACTGTGCTTATGCTGTAGCTTTTGTACATTGAAATGCATGTGCTGCTTTTTTTATTGACCAAAATAGGCTTAATGAGAGGGTATATTTCTGTTCACAGGCATAATGGGATACTAAGCAGACTGTTTCATGATGGAATGAGTGTGTGAATAGCACAGAATATGGGGTGTCAAGAATAACGGGGTGTGGTTGGTTTGGTAGTCGTTTCCTATGTTGGTATTCCTCTTGGCAAAAACTGGTGCTGCTAATCTGTGCATTTCTTGAAACATTCTGAGGTCTTCAGTGCGTGGTAACTTGGATTCAAATAATAATACTTAATTTCTGGCAAGATAGCATTGTTATAACAAATGAGCATTTCATCTTTTTGCATGGCTATTGGTTTTGTTGAGTAGCTGATGTTATAATGCTGTCATACTCGTGATAATCTAGATGTTAATAAGCTGCATGTTGCCTGTACTCATGCATTTCTCTGTTGCGCAAAGTATTCTTGGCCACAGTTGCATGTTACTCTGCTCGGTTGCTTTGAACATGTGCCGCGGTAATTACATTTCACACTACTGCTTTTTGTCTTCTAGGGAGGGCAGCTTCTGGCATGTTCAGGTTGCTTGGAACTGGGTGGTATCAACTTGTTGCTCTGATGTCTTTGCTCAAGGTGTTTCTTCTAAGAAGGTGTGTAAGCTTTGAAAAAATTGTTTTGTGAGCAAATAATTTACCCAGTTATAAAACAATAAAACATGATAAATGTATTGTTTCTTGTAAACTTTCCTCTCTCCCTCTAGATGCCTTCCAAAGATCTGCAAGCTGTTACTGTTTCTTATCCCACTCCTGTTTCTACTAGGTATGTGAATTGTTGTAATACAAATTGGTGTTTTAATTTCATAGAGCTCTTTAGACAAAGACAGTTGGTAAGTAAATGCACTGAAGTCCTTTTTTTCTTTCTTTTTTTTTTTTTCAAACCTCCCTTCATAGGAATAGTAATGAGGTCATAAAGAGTAGGCTGCATACTGATTGCTTTGATTGTTGTCAGTCTTCATAGAAGTATTGTTAAGTTCTTTTACCAACTCATCCTAAGTCTTTCCTTTGCCCTAGACCATGCTTTAGTTGCTTAAAATACTGCTCTTTAGGCTGGTTAGTTGACAATATTCCAGGCCAACTGTCTACTTTGAAATAAACATATTCAGTTTAAAATATTCACTGAAAGTGCTGGTCCATTTCTGAAAAGCAGTTTCATGTCTTTGTGTCCTAAAAAACTTGTAGCTACTTTGGGGAGAAGGTGAAGCTTCTCAGAAACTTAGTATGGATTCAAAATCCTCTGTACTAGGGAGAATAAGAAAGGAAGAAGTTACCCTGCGTAGAAAATGCTGCTACTTCTCACTAAGATAGTGTAAAAATAAGTGTAATCTTTGTGAAATGCTAGATTGTTTCCGTGGAAGCCTAAGTTTCCTCCAACTTTTATTAGATATTATGCAATGTGGTATGTAGTAAGTAGGGTATAAGGCAAGATATTTTCCATTGAGGCAAAAAGCAGTATTTCCATCTGCCTTCAGTGAGCATGGCCTGTTTGTTTTAATCAGTAAATGAGATCTGGGTGCCAGGGAAGCAGTAGTATGAGATTAAAGATACAAAATATGTAAGTGTAAGTTGTCTGCCATACAGCTGCATGAGTGGTACTGATGGATCTTCTCTAATATTCTAGAGTGCTTGACTTAACAATTTTAAAGCTGCCTCATGCTGATTTTTTTTAGACTGGAGTAGTGTCCACTGTGAAGTCTACTTTGCAAACTTAAAGTAGCTTTTGTCCTTAGGTAAGAAGACAAATTGTAGATATGAGCAGTCTTAAGGGAGAATTCTCTTGAACACCATTTTTGCTTTTTGTTTCTGATCTAGGTATATGGTTCTGGGGGTTTGATGGCTTCATTTCATCATTACCTTCATTGAACTGGACGAGAATTAGTAGAATACAGAGAATAGATTACTCTATTCATGTTCCTGAACCACAGGATGATTCTTTTCACTCTGTGCAACCCCCAAAGGTAAGGGACAACAGTCTAGGGAAGAACTTCCATATCTTTTTAAGACTTCTTACCTCTGATGTCTTCAATATTTTGCAATAACTATTTGACACACAAGGGTAATGTAAATAAATGTCTTGATTTTTATATTTTAAAAATCTTTATACCTTAGGATACCATAAATACCTTTGATTCTGGTCGTATAACTGAGCTGGAAAAGCAAATGGCCTTCGTGTCTGACAGATGCCATCACCGTGATGAAGAATATAGCAAAGTAATGCTTCTACTCCATAATCTTCAAGATCAGGTTGCCCAGATGAGTGACAAAAGTGAAACACTGAAGCTAATAAAAAATGTGATTGGTCAACATCTTAAAGATATGAAGCTGGAGGAAAAGGTAAGACAGTCAGTTATTGATGCTTTCTGATACTGATCAGAGTATTCTGTTTTAATAATGCAGATTATTAGCGATTGGACTTCAGCATTCTTTTTCTGTTACAGAATTAATTGATAAGTAGTAAATGCTAGGGAGTAGTCATTAGCATTTGTTCCTCATTTGTTGTTGCTGAAAGAATTAATTCCAGATAGTTGGTCTAAAGTAGAATCTTACATTGCTGAAAAGCAGCTGGATCTATCCTGTTTTCATACAGAGAAAGATGACTATGGGAAGGACTAGTGACAAAGAAGGAGTTTCGTGGTAAACTTCCCTGTATATAACCCCTACTGCTGCTGAATCAGGCCTTTATGTTTATTACATATTCTATAATTTCTCACACTACATGCAGGATAAATCACTTAAGCACTTACAGAATGAAATAAAATTCATGCTTTGTAGAAAATATCAATTATGCTATTTGTAGTCCAAAAGAAAATATACCACCTTTTTCTTCCCGGTTTTCTAAGACTGACTTCCTGGCTTTACATCAAGAACATGAGTTGCGCATCCTGACGCTAGAAGACCTTCTTGGAAAACTCTCCGCTGAATCCAAGGTATTGGAAGTTAGCTTTGCTAACTTGCTCCAATTGTAACCTGTTGATAAGAAAGACTAAGTTTTTTGTTGGCCATCCCAAAACCCAGTTTGCTTTAGTCTAGCTATTACAGTTCTTTTAAGTCTCAAACTTGTTTGTGTTTTTGCTCCCCCTTCTTGGAGGGGGTTTCAGTCCAAAGATTAAAAATTATTCACTTAACCGGTGAGGCAGATTCTATTTGGAATAAAATCTTACCGTAGAGGCACAAACATGAGTGTGGGGAACAAGAGTCCTGTATAGATGGTGCTAAAATCTCTCATTTTCATTTAACATTTTTTATGTTCTTTCTGTCACTTGTGTTTCTTTGTTAAAACTAAATTTTGTATTTTTTAGGACATCCAGAAGGAGCTTGACATAGCCAAAGCAAAAACAGTGAGGTATAAGCAATTTTCAAATATTTTGCTTTTTCAATCATGATGCTAACCAATGGCGATATACATGTTCTTCTTTGAAATATAACAATCCTTTTCTTTGTGTCAGTTAACTGATCTTAAGAGTTTGTATTGTCAGCAGGAGTACTTCTGTCTACAGTAGACTTTAACCGTGATGCTGAACATCAGCACAAGGCCCATTTTCAGTCTGTGAGCAGTCCTACAACTACATTTTTTACTAGAGAAAGCTATTTATGTAGAGGAGGAGAATGAGTGACTTTTCACCGTCTTATAAATGCATTAGAATATTTCCTCAAATTGCTTAGTGAAGTATACAGTAACTGCTTTTGATAGGCTTTATATTTAAATTCTTGAATTGTATCAATTCTAACCTTTGTCTCTGTTTTTGGTTTGTCAGCTATACTGCTTTCCACTCATGTACTGTGCAATACCAGGATAAAAACTGCAGCACTTCATAAAGTAGTTTCCCCATTGGGAAGAGAAACACTTATTTGCTGAATTGCATTTAAATTAGATCTAAACGTAAAATGTCTTTAGAATGATGGCTGATACCTTTTTCCACAGCATGCACTGAACACTGGTCTATATTGGTCATATGTGACCTGCTACTTAAGCTCAGCTTTACACCTGCCTCTAAAGTTACTCTGGTTTAAGTACGGTAACCTGAAACTTGCTCCAACTAGTGGCAAACTCATGCAAATAGTTTGACTGGTTTGCCAGAAACCTTAGATTCCCCAAAATCTATGTATGTTTGAGTTATTAACTTAGCCTGGTGATGTTCTAAAGTCATCACTGCTGGATTTGTCCACCACTTCAAAATACTTTGCTTTGAATATATTAATCCTAAGTATGCCTTGAATAATATCTTCAAGGAACTGCAAGCTCACAGCACCTATCATGGTGAATAACTGAACTAGGAAAGCACTTTGCATTAGACAAGTATGTTCTCACACTTTTGGAAATTGATGGAATGATTCAAACTACTCTCTCCTAATTATTGATTCCTTGTTTTTGTCAGAGACAATGATGAACATGGTCAACTTTTGGACAAAGTTAAAAAGCTAGAACTAGAGTTGTCTCAGATGAAATTGGAGCTAATAACTGGGGAAAGCATGAAGACAAGTTGTGAGAAAATAGATGTCATTCATGAAAAAGTAGGTTCTGTAACTGTCACAGTAAAACTTGGTACTACTTGATTACTAACTTTACTTACTACAGTGCATTTCAAGAATGTGGGGGTACTATTCATTTTAAAGAATGGTAGTGTTCTATGTAGTGGTACTGTAAATTTTTTCCATTAGTACATAACATCTTATTAGACAGGAGTTTATGGCTTGTTTTCTACAATGGCAGGGCTTTTTGTAGTTAATATGTGATGCAATAGCACTTCTCTATACAGTACTTTGCTGTTCTTGCTGATGTATTTTGCTAACCCATAGAAATGTGGAAAAGAAAGTTATGTAAAAGAAAGTTAGGTTTGTTATCTGAGAGTTGTTTTAAAAAATCATGCTTAAGTTTTTCTGAAGCCTTTTATAAGGTCTGACTAGAATGTAGCCAACAAAATACAACAGTAAGTATTGATATGGGATTATCAACTTTGACTAAAACACCATCATGTGATAACACTCAAATATGATCTAGTGATTTTATACAGAATCAAAGCACACCATAAGTGAGTGATTAAGAGACTTGCTTAACTAGGCCTGACAAGTACACTGTTCCCCTTAGAGTTGTTATGGTGCCTTCTTTGAACTGTTGCAGTCAACTTTTTTTATTCTGAAGTGTTAGTCAGACCACTGATGTAAACTGCATAGTTTGCTAGGGCTTTGCTAGATGTGTCTTGTTCACCAAACCGATGAAACATCTAGATTTCCCATGTGTTCTTCTGCACAGCTAACTGATCTGTTATCCCAGTGTGAGTCAATGTAGTTAAAGCACATGTGGAAACTAGACTTCTGTGTAGTACTGAATGTATGTATTGATTTCACATGTGCCTGTTATAGATAGTATTAATGGTTTATAAAGACTAATAATTTCTATTATAATTGTTAATGGCTTCTACTAGGTAGATGCCCAGGTCAAAGAATCTGTGAAGCTAATGCTTTTTGGTGATCGACAAGAAGACTTTCCTGAATCGCTTCTCCAATGGCTGACATCCAATTTTGTGAGCAAAAGCGATCTGCAGACTTTGCTGCGCGATCTAGAGTTGCAGATCCTCAAGAATATTACTCTCCATATGTCTGTTACAAACCAAAAACTAACATCTGAAGTAGTAACAAATGCTGTGACTAATGCAGGGATTTCTGGAATCACAGAAGCGGTGAGTGAGTTCAAGGTCTCAAAAGTTCAACTAAAACTATAGAGTCCTTTTATAGGCATTTTGTGGAGCATAACTGTCGATATAAATGTTAAGGATTTTAAGAGATGCTGGGAACATTAATTGAAATGGGAGAACTACAGAAAATGCTTTATCAGGTGTATTCGTACAGCATTGGTTGTTGCAGGTTGTGAACGTTTGTGTTTTTTTCAAAGTATGCTATCTTGAAAACTGAAGAATTCCCAAGGAACAAGTATACCAAAGAAATGCAGCTCAGGGTCTTGGGAAGGTGGGGGAAAGAATGCAACTTTTGAAGAAAACACCAGTCAAGATGTAGTATGAATTTGTATTTTAAGACAGACAGCCATGTGTTAAAAATGGCTTAGAAGAGACTTGTGATGGAGTGCAGCATCTCAGAGAAGCTTGCAACTTCACAAGTGTGTGTATATATAAATTGTTTCATCACTTGATATTAAAATCTTTCTCTTTCCTTTCTCCTCTCCTATGTGTACACCTGTAGCAAGCACAAATTATTGTAAACAACGCACTGAAACTCTACTCTCAAGACAAGACTGGTATGGTGGATTTTGCCTTGGAATCTGGAGGTAAATAGTGGAGGAAACACCATTTTTACTATTCACGTTATTTATATTTATTCATGTTATTTACTAAAGAAATCTTAAAATGAAGACTAAAGGTTAGTAGAGCATCCTTGTGTGTTGCCTGATCATCAGACTATTGCAATCTATGCCTGTTGTTTACAGGGTTATATATCAGCCTAGGTATGCATGGATGGGGATAGAATAGTTCTTCTAAGCATGTGTACAACCGGATAATAGAGAACCACAGATGTGTTTGTGTGGGGTGTACACACCACTGAACTCATCAGGGAAAAATGTGTATCTTTTAGCCCTCCTAAATGA
>JAVJGG010000061.1:13378397-13392796 GCA_035590195.1 Aviceda cuculoides
TTGAAGGTGAATTCCGACCGCGGCCCGGCTGAGGGAGGCAGTGGCGGCGGCTGGGCACGGCGTGGGCTCCCTGCCGCCGCCTCCCGGGAGCACACCGTCCCGTTGACGTGCAGCGGGCGTGTTGCGCCGTACTTGGCAGAGGTCACGGGCAGAGCTGAATTTCCCTCCCCGTCCCCAAATGTCTCCTGGCGGTCCCACGTCCCGAGGAGGCCGAGTAAGGGGCCCCCCCTGCCAGGCGGGGTGGGCTGGGTGGGCCTCTCCGGGCATCCCGTGGGGGCTCGGGGCTGGGCTCTCGGCGTGGCCCTGGCTCCAGGGCCGTCCCTGAGCTTCTCAAGCAGGCGCCTTCTCAACAGCCTCTGGTTTGCCAGCTTATTTTAAAGGCCAGCCTGGCTGCGAAGCAGATTGTTTTAGGAGTTTAAGGTTTTGGCTTGATTGCTGAGCCGAGGAGCAAGGCTATTTTGTTGCACGGCAGTGGCCCTCCGGTACCGCTTTAGGAAGGGGGGCAGCTCCCGGAATTCAAGCATCACGTGCACGGCGGAGTATTGTTCAAATAGGTTGTAGTTGGTATAATGTTTGTGTACGTGACAATGACCAAGTAGAGCAGGCCTGGACATTTTTTCAGAAATATTACTACTACTGCCTGTTACGTTTTAAGAAACTTATTTTTACTGTAAACCTTTTTTAGTTTATTTTTCACATCCACCATAACTTGTAGCAGTCACCCTTTCTCTCATCAAAATTTAAAAGATAGACTCTTGCTTTCAGGGGCACAGAACAAAGTGTTTCTTCCAGGGGCTTCCTTGGTTGGTCTCAGCTTTGTTTGTGGTTCTGCTGTGAGAGGACAGGTGGAGAAACTGCCGTCTGGGTCTTGGTAGCTCACTTGTGTATCAGCTGTCCTCAGAGCTCCTCTGAGTTGCAGTGGGAACAGGCCTGTGGGTATCCTTGGAAAAATAGCAGCTAGGTATGTGGGGAAGAGAGTCCTTGTGCACCATCTGCTTCTGCTAACAGCGTACCCTAGATAGCCTGCCCTACCAAGCACCATTAAATTAAAACAGTTGTCTTCTGCCACAGCCTTCTGATGGGATCAGCAAGGGCACTGTCTAGGCCTTAAGACTTAAATTGTGTTTGAGAATAAATCTAAATTTAAGACAAAGTATGGCCTATTTTGTAGTAAGGATTATGTGATGTGATGGCTGCAGTGGCGGAAGATGATTTGGCTCAGCAGGTCGCTTCTCATCCAGTCTTCTGAATGTATTAACTCATATACTTTGCTTAAGCTTCCCTGAATTAATTTGGAATCGAAGATCCTGCCTCTTCCATTTTAAATTCAAGAGAAATAAGGTACTCAGTTAAATAAAAAGGCGACATTTGCATAGCTGGGAAGAGCGTTTCCTTCTAGGTGAGAAGATGTAATGAGACTGTGAAACTTGTTTGGAAAGTCCCTGAGGCCAAAAAAGAGTCCTGGATAGTCTTGTCTGTCCTCTAAACTGTATGCTAATGTCAACAGTTTTCCAGAGACAATAACACAAAGTGAGATGATCTCAGCTGTGGAATTGTAATTGGGATACCCAGTGCTTACGTGTTTTAAACACTGGCCTCTAAAACATTTGTTCTGTCACGAGTTGCATGTTAAACCTGAAATCTGACTCAGAGTTTCAGAAGTCATAAACTGAGATGTGTTTGAGGGTGGAGGAGGGGAAGAAGTAGAGGAGGAAAGATTACTATAAGCCTGCCTCCTGCAGACTTCTTATCCCTGCCTGTGATCCATGGAACAGGAGGAAAACTGCTGTTCCTGCCTGACCCCAAGCAGTGAGTCCTGTGCTCCTCCGACCAGGAGTACCTCGACCACTGTTGTTACTGTACGGGCTGGCTGGGTTGAACTCTTCTCTGTCTATGATTTGGTGATTGAGTCAAACTTCCAAGTTCAACATCCTTGTTGTTACATTGGTGTCTGTTCTCCTGCTGCTTGTAGGTACTTTTTGTGGTATGAATGATCTGTTCCAGGATTTCAGTTATGAAAATATTTCTCTCTTGTTCTAAATGCCATTTAGATCAGTGTACTGAGTATTTATTTTTATTAGAAGTTATTTTTAAATAAAAGTTAAATAAAAACTCTTTTAAATGTATTTTGTATTGTAAAGTTGTTTTCAGCATCTTCGAGTATCTGCTGTAGTAATTCCCAGATTAGGAGCTCCCAAATAGCATTGGGAATCTACTGGAAGTGGAATTTGTGGAAGTGGGTCTACACTGAGATTGGGAGTCGAACGCCTAGAAAGAAGCAAACCTGGATGTGACGCCAACTATAAAAATGTTGGAGCTGCCCATCCGTTTGACTAACACGCTGAGCATTTACGGTGGTCATTGCAGATCTGAATTGTTGAGGATACTTACTCCAAAAAAAACACCATTATGCCATCCATTATTACAGTTCTGTGAACTGTTACAGATAAAAGACCTTGGGGTTTTTGGAGGACTGTCTCCTCCCTTGCTTGTTGTCTGATCTGATTTTACCTGTAGGACTTGTCCCTGGACCTGTCACATGTGACAGGAATCTTGCTGCAGCGCAAGAGCACGATATCCGCCGTTTGCTCGTTTTCCCTCTGGTTAGTGTGACCCTCTCCATGCCCGCATTGTCCCACCGCTCCCCTGACTGCTTCACTTCGGTCCCAGAACCACCAGCCCCTCTCTGTTACCCCGCGGGGATGCTCGTGCATCGGATCTGCTGTACAGGGAGGCCTTGCCGCTGCAGCAGCAGAGGCTGCTCTGACTGCTGAGAACCGAGAGGGGTGAAGCAGGGGCACAGCACGACCAGGTGTTGTAGAGGACAAAATGCATATTGCAGATACTAAAGCAGCATGGTAAAACTGAGGTCTTATCTTTTTGATATCAGCAAACTGGCTGTTGTTATTAACTACTCGGAAAACAGACTTTCTGAGAAGCAGTTAAGAGAAATGGAAATTGGAAACTGTATCTGCTGCCACACTTTAACTGCTTTTGTAGGAAATGCTGCATTTATAATCTAGAGAGGTGACTGTCCAAGACCTTTAGTTAGCGATAGTGACGATGTGCAGGAGGCTGCAGTCACAGCACCATGGTAAGAGGCTCCTGCTCTTGAGGTAAACATTAGGAACAAATTCTTTTATTCTTCATTTCTTGGTTAACTCTTAAGTGAGTGTGCTGGTTTTGACTGGGATAGAATTAATTTTCCTCACAGTAGCTAGTATGAGGCTATGTTTTGGATTTGTGCTGAAAACAGTGTTGATACAGAGAGATGTTTTTGTTACTGCTGAGCAGGGCTTGCACAGAGTCAAGGTCTTTTCTGCTCCTCACCCCACCCCAACAGTGGGTAGGGTAGGGGGAGCACAAGGAGTTGGGAGGGGACACAGCCAGGACAGCTGACCCAAACTGACCCAAGGGGTATTCCAGACCCTATGATGCCATGCTCAGCATATAAAGCTGGGGGAAGAAGAAGGAAGAAGGAGACATTCAGAGCAATGGCGTTTGTCTTCCCAAGTAACCATTACACGTGATGGAACCCTGCTTTACTGGAGGTGGCTGAACCCCTGCCTGCGGATGGGAAGTAGGGAATGAATTCCTCGTTTTTGCTTTGCTTGCATGCGCAGCTTTTGCTTTACTTATTAAACTCTCTTTATTTCAATCCATGAGTTTTCTCACTTTTACCCTTGTGATTCTCTCCCCCATCCCACCGGGAGGGAGGGAGCGAGCAGCTGTGTGGGGCTTAGTTGCCAGCTGGGGGTAAACCATGACAGTGAGGAAGGTGGAAGCTGCAGCAGGTGTGTTTTGAAGCACTGCATTGAGAGACCAGACTTGTTTCTTTTATGAGTTGGTGACTCTCTAAAGTCTTGCATGGTAAATCTTGCTGGCTGTTCTTTTCTTACTCATCAGAGACAAGCAGAGGACTAGTAGGCTGATGTCCCCTGGCAGACAGTAGTAGTGGTCAGAGAGACTTAAACCAGTGGAAAAAAGACATCAGTGAGGAGAGGGCTGGAGTCGGCTGGGCAGCGCTGGGTGTGCGAGCTGTACAGGATGTGTTCTGAAAACTGTTTCACTGTGATGGCTTTGGTTTTGCTAAAGGCTCTAATGTGATGGTCTGAGCAGTGTAGTTTGGTGCGTTGGTATCTTTTGCACAGGTGCACTCCTGGGATCATTTCCTTTTCTTTGTTTCAGCCCAAATCAAGTTTGAAGCTCTCAGTTTTCATTCTTACACTCTCAAGTCTGGAGCAGAAAAAAAATTGTAGCTTGCAGTAAAAGTTACATCATTATTGAAACTAACCTGGTTTAAAAATAAATCCCTTATTGCCTTTCTTTTAAATTTTAGTGATCTTTAATCCTTTAAACGTGAGTAACTTTAGGCATACACAATTTATTTAGTGGTAATTTTTATCAAGGCTTTGCTATTGTTTTCAGGTATATGTCACAAGGAAAACATGCAGAAGCAAGAGAACTAATGTATTCAGGGGCTTTGTTGTTCTTCAGTCATAACCAGGTAAGTCACTGGTTGTGTGTGTGGGTTGAGGAGGGGTCGTTATTCCAAGTTTTTGAGGGGTGAATGGTGAATTCTTAATGATAAATGTTTGGGGTAATTGCTTTGTAATCTTCTGTTTTATCTCTTTGTTGAGCCTTTCTCCACAAAGAAGGATTATGCCAAACTGGAACAAAAAGCAGAAGTGTTTGTGAGCATCCAAACAATAATTGTAACCACATTTGTTTTGCTTTCCTGGAGGCTCTCTTTTGATGCCATCAAATTAGTATAATTTTTTTTGTAAGGGAAGGTTAAGACTTGATACTGTGCCTTAGCTGTAGATGTTTATATAAGTATTAAGTCTGCCTCCTAACAAAATTCTGGTTGATGTTTTCTTTTATGTACTGATATGTTCATCACTACCAGTATGTGTCTGTTTTGTAGCAAAACAGTGCTGCTGATCTGTCCATGCTGGTTTTGGAGTCTTTGGAGAAATCGGATGCAAAAGTAGCAGATGACCTTTTAGGTGAGGTGACCTTTGCGCTCGGTTTGATGGTGTTTAGATGTGCTTTCACTTCACAGTGACTGTTGTTAACAGACTCGAAACCTGAAATCCTTTTTGTATGCCCTCCCACATAGCTAAGGGTTACCTTCATCACAGAAACGGACTGGGGGAAAACTTTATTAGAGAATAATGGATTCCTGATAACTTTGTGGGCATGCTTAGAACAAATATTGCAGTCTTGTGGCATTGTCCTTTCCTCGACGCAGCAGTAATGTATTGTCTGCACAGTCACTGATGTCCCCAGGGCTTTGGTGGATGGTGGTTTCCCACCCTAGCAGTGTGGTAGTGTGCACATTATTTGTGATTCAGCTGTTCACAAGGAAATTTTTCTTGTTTGACTGTGAGATTTGGTAAGCAGGCAATTCAGGGAGACCTTCTTAAGAGCTGCCTGGCCAGACTACTGCTGCAGCATGGGTGAACTGCTCCTATTAACCTGTGGATGGAGACAGACGGACAGAGGCTGTTCTTTGTTTACTTAGATCGGCTCTAATGTTTTGTATCCCATCTATGACTTATGGTGGTGTTTTTCCGAACTACAGCCCTCTGTCCCTCACAGCTTCCCTGTGAATGGCAAGCAGTCCTATAACCTGCAGTCTTTCCTCCTCCTTGGAACTGCGTGGTCCTCTGGGGTATCCTGTCCCAAATGACAAGACAGGGAAGCTGTCACCAGCTGACTGCAAGGCACAGCTTTTGGCTGTGGAGGAGTCATATGAATATGGCTGGCTGATAGATGCAAGATTGACTTGATGTGTGAGAAGTGGCTCAAGGTCAAAATCACTCTTTTTTTTAAGGTGGCATATGGAGGCTGTTAAGGGAGCTTAAAGACACAACAGCACTGTAACTTAAAGATGCACTAGAAGCAGCAGGTCATCCTATTTCTGTTGATGCTAAATATTTGTGAATCTTATTGCTTCTAGAAAACTTGGCTAAATTGTTTAGTTTAATGGATCCAAATTCTCCCGAAAGAGTGGCTTTTGTATCCAGAGCACTAAAATGGTCTAGCGGGGGATCAGGAAAACTTGGACATCCAAAACTACACCAGTTACTAGCAATTACCCTGTGGAAAGGTAAGAAAAATTAACTGGCTTTTCTGTGCTTTGTTTTGAAAATGTTGAAAGTATGGTATTGTAAGAGATCTACTTTGGAAGTAATCTAAGGAAGCTGAGATGGAAAGGATTGATTGAGTTCTGCTATTACCTGATTTTTGCAATAACTTCAGCTTAATGTTACTAACAAAAAAAACCCTGGGGCTGTAACTCTATATTAGTGCAAAACCCAAACCACAACTGCTGCTCTCTGTAAAAGGAAGGTTGATCCTTTAGACACCGAGATAGTTTGATGGAGTCATTAGAAGGAGAA
This sequence comes from Aviceda cuculoides, assembly GCA_035590195.1. Taxonomy (NCBI): domain Eukaryota; kingdom Metazoa; phylum Chordata; class Aves; order Accipitriformes; family Accipitridae; genus Aviceda; species Aviceda cuculoides. Next base: position 13,384,805 of record JAVJGG010000061.1, read on the forward strand.
TGGCTGGCAAGCAAAGCTGTTCTGTTGTGGGGTTTTTTTGTTTTTAAATACTGTATAAACATGACAAAGATTGAAATACACTGCCTAGCATCCAAAACAGTCTTTGGATCTGTAATTAGGTACTTTTTGAGACATCGACCAGCAGGCTTATTCCAGAATTAATGCTGTTGCGTTTGATTTATGTGGGATTTTATCACTTGTGATGGGATGTAAGATAAACCAAAAATGTATTAAATAATTATTTTAATTGTGGATGATAGCTAGTTTTTAAAGTCTTATGTCTGAAACATAACAAAGGTGAGAGCATTTGAATAAATGCCATCTCTTCTGTGGTTTCTTGTGAGTTAATAGCTGTGCAAGATGATTGATTATTTATTTTAAATTTTTCAGTAGCTGCGAAGTGATGATAGTGGTTTCATAGAACAATCCTGACCCAGTGGTCAACATTCCAGCTCATTGCCTTCCTGCGTGCTATAGGCAATCCCATAGCTGTTCTCATGGGGCTTATGTTAGTTTGATGGCTGCTGCCAGCCAGAAAGGGAGGATTTTCCTCAGAGCATTTATGTTAGAAGCTGAGATGATACAATTAGGATAAGAAATGGTTGCATTCTGAAAGTAAAAAATCCCCATTTTGTAGCCATCTGCTCACTGTTCTTTTGAAGAGCAAAATGTGTACGTTTCCTTAGTCTGTAGTTTTTGAGAGTTTCATCAGAAAAGGCTCAGATTTTTAAAACAAAGCTTTTAAATTCCAAAAATTAGCAGCTATCCCATTTTGATTTGTCATTGCAGTGATTTTGCATGATGCTTTGCTTCAAGTTAAGTTCTAACAAATCGTTGCTATTTCTTACACCTTTTTTCCTCTCTAATTGCTGTTCTATTCAGCATATGGAAGCAATTTTAATTTTGATAGCAAGAGTGGGCTAAGCTAAAAATAGGAAATGCCTTCTTTCTGTGCACTTAGAAAGAAGGACGCTGAAGGTGTTGTTTTACTTCTTGGTGCCCACAGTCTAATATGGAACTACTTGATTCTTCTCCCAAGCACTGGTGATAGCACATGAAGTGTCAACATGCAGTTAGATAAAATGATATGATCGCAGCTCAGGCTGTTTGTCCCAGTGGTAGCTGTATTTTGTGGTGGCATTGAATAAACTGTATTTATAATAACAGTTGTTCAGATGTGTTTAGGATAACATATTTATTATGTCCCTTTATAAATTGTTTGTAACTTACAAAGGAAAAAGCCCACTCTCTTTTTGCTAGTTGTCTTGTTTATATACCATGTGTGTAGCTCTTGTCCTTTTACCAGCTGTAGTGTACAAGCCTAACAGATCTGTTTTTACATTCAGGTATGTTGAACTGATTTCTTAAAAGCCATTTTCTTTTTCCTTTTATAGAGCAAAACTATAGTGAATCTCGGTATCACTTCTTGCACTCCACAGATGGTGAAGGATGTGCAAATATGCTAGTAGAATACTCCTCGTCCAGGGGATATCGCAGTGAGGTGGACATGTTTGTAGCACAGGCAGTACTACAGTAGGTGTTAAACTTCTTTTTAACTATTTTGCTGAAATGACACTGTGTTTGGGGCCAATCTAATTCAGTCACGGTAACTGTGGGTTAACCATGCATGTGTTTCAAAAGAAACTGTGAAACTGGCCAGAGCTTCTGAAACTCACTTTACATGGTAACAACAGGAAGAAACCATCTCAAAAGTAGGGTTGAATTGGTCAGATTGGGGACAGAAGAAAAGACCCCGCAACATATTAAGGTCAAAACCTGAAACCATGTTAATTGCCTGAAGAATTAATGTAATCTGTTTGACCCTGAAAGCACAATTCTTAGCTTTGTTAATACTGCTTTATGTCTGGTTAGGGCTTACCTTGATGTTTTAACTAAGACTGGACCTAAGTAGGCTCTATTTTTACCTTTAGTGTAGTACTCACTCTCAGTCTCGTCCTAAGCGACAATTTATCTTGGGTCACCCTGCTCTGTGAGCAGCAGTGCAATGGTTCTTGGTTTGACAGAGTTGCTGGTGGCTTTCATTTACTTTGGGCATTTATTTTGTAGGAGGTGGGAATGTAAGCTATTATGTGCCTTTGCAGAGCTCATGTACAATTAAGGTTGACAAAGCCAATTTTACTGTGTTTAATCAGCTGATGGCTTTCTTCAGTCAGAGAAAGCAGCTCATGGAGGAGTCTGAGGAGGAGGTGGAGACAGGACTGTGCAGCAGGGAGTCAGGGAGAGAGTAGGTGTTGGGGGAGAGGGAGGAGGTGAGAGCAAGTCTGTCTCTCTTTTGGCAGTACCGAGCTGTCATATCAGATTTGTCCTGCTTTCCATAGCCGGTTGATATAGATTGCAGTGATTTTGAGCAGTAGAAAATCCTTTATGGAAATTCAGTATATGCAGGACCCTTATACAATTTTATGGGGTTTTTTTTTCGGGGGGAGGGGGGAGGGAATACTGGGGAGAAGTTACTAGTAAGGGATTATTTTTTCAGTATTTATACAGCACTGCTACTGCCTCCCTTAGTGGCCTGTCTCAAATACTGTACTAAATCCTCTTACATAGCGGTTTATACTCTCATGAAAATAATTGCAGTTCAGCAGCAAGGCAAAAGAGCCCAATGCCCTTGCATATGTGAGGGTACAGAATTAGAGGCCAGCCTGTGGCCAAGAGCGAGACTGCTCGTGGCGGCCTTCCCAGTGCTTGCTGACAGCATTTGTCCCAGATAAACCCTCTTGTTAGGCCTATGGGACTTGCAGAGATTGCCAGTTAAATTAACTGGACCTGAACAAAGATTTGATCATTTTGGGAAATCGATCTGTTAACTGGTGACAAATGGCTTGCGAGCTTGAAGTGTAGCTTTATTATGAGACTTTTAGACATGTGTGTCAAACTTATTAGTGATCCTGATGCCATGTTATTTTGAGGTACTGCTAATAGAATGACAGAGTCATCAGATGCTGGCGGATACATACTGAAAGGAGGTGTGTTTGGGAGTGGATGGGACCAGGAGAGAGGTCTTTAATTAGGTTTTCACTTCAGCATGGTAAACTCTGGACCAGTAAATGCAATGTCATATTTACTTTGAATTGCGCAGTGCACAGTATTTCCACATTTTGATTTAATTGATGCCTTCTTTTAGTAACCGTCCTGTATACAATCTGCTTAGATCTTGGTTAAACTCATTCTATTAATACTTCACGTCACTTCTCCCTCCCAACCTGCTTATTCCACAATGTAGTTTAGTAGCGATTTTCCCCTTCCTCAGTTGATAGCCAAACCATTGCCAAAGATGTGCACCTCTACCAGTTAAAGGTTTTTGCCATCAGTTTAAGCCCGAGATGGTTTCTATGCACAAATGCAGTAGGGATTGTTGAGCAGTTGGCTTCCCTTTTTCTTTCTGCATGTAAAACTACTTCTCTGCCTTTTATTTTTAACTTGCCCTGTTCTGTTTCCTTTTTCAGATTTCTCTGCCTAAAAAATAAGACCAGCGCATCAGTTGTTTTTACAACATACACACAGAAACATCCTTCAATAGAAAAGGGTCCACCTTTTGTTCAACCACTGCTAAACTTCATCTGGTTTCTGTTGCTGGCGGTTGATGGGTACAGTCTGATTTTTCTCATGTTGTTCTTGGTTTCCTTTTCAGTTGTTTCTGAGATTACATTTTCGGTTGTTTCCTTTCTAGAGGAAAACTAACAGTATTTACAGTATTGTGTGAACAGTATCAACCTTCACTGAAAAGAGATCCCATGTATAATGAGGTGAGTTACTTGTAGTTGTAAACAAGATTTAACCTACAGAGTTAGTTAAATAATAGCTGACTGTCTCCTGTTTTGTGACTTGTAGATACAAGTCAGCGATGTAGCTTGTGGGCCGTGACCGCTGCCCATAGTATTTCCACCTGTGAACAAAGTAGCTGACACTGTTCTTCATCTTGTGTTGTTTCAGTACCTAGACAGAATAGGACAGCTTTTCTTTGGTGTTCCGCCCAAGCAGACATCGTCCTATGGAGGATTACTAGGTAAGGCTTATGCTGACTATTGTTCATAGGTACCGCCAGTCTTTTCAGAGCAGTGGCTTATACAAAATGGCTGTGCTGGAAACAGATGATTTGTTCTAACAAATGTATGAGTCTTTTCATAGCCTGTGGAAACAGTCACTACTGTAGAATACAAGATGAATTGGTTGCATGTGAAATTAATTTGCTGAAGCTAGTAGACTTTTCATCTTTGGGAAGGGGAGACTCTGTAAATGACTCTTATGGTTAATTTTTGACATTATGGTATAACTTCCAAATGTAAAGAAAAATCTTGTTTGTGTTAAAGCTTAATTTCCTCAGACTTCAGTGGCTGATTTTGTTTAAGTCTGGGACTTCGGTGGAGACCTAACCAGTCCTGATGATATAAAATGAATGTTCCTAGAGTAGAAGTTCTGAAATTAATACTGCCCTTCTACAAAAAATGAAAGGGAATAGAGAAATTCAGCCCTCATTTCCTGGCTTTTGAATAAAACGTGAGCAAATTGAATGGTATTACTTTTGTAAAATCTATTGTTTTTTCTTGAGAACTAAGCTTCTCTGTTTGTAAACAGAACCGAAGCTTTACCTGCAAAAGTGAATTCACCAATACCCAAAGTTTGATGAAAAACATGAGCATCATAGATCCCATATGTAAATAACAGCTTTTCAGTAATTCAAGCATCTTTCAATTGAATAAAACAGGGACAATGCATAAATGCCTTGAACAAGTTTGTTATAGCATGATGCAGACCATTGCTGGTTTTTGACAGTTTCTTGGCTGGAGGTGTGTCTTTCCTCATTTGGTGGTTTGTTTTTTTTCTTTTGTCTCAAGCAGCAACTATAGTACCTAAATATGTGACTTCAGTAGGGTTTTTCCAGTGTAATCCTAGAGAAGGAACAGTATCAAAATACAGCTTCCCAAATCAATAAAAATATCTTAATGGAAACCAGTGTGGGAATACTAATGATGTTCTGCTGAGATTCTTCACTTAAAAAAAAAAAAAAAAAAAAAGAAAATAAATTTTTTTTCATTATTGAAATCTGCACCCTAGTAGGATGGTAGGAGAACAGTTAAAGGTTTTGAGATGAGAATGTAAAACTAGCAATTTTGACTGTCCTGTATTTTATTCTAGGAAATCTCTTAAACAGTCTGATGGGAACTGGAGAAGATGATGATACAGAAGATGGTCAGGAAGATAGCAGTCCTATCGAGCTCGACTGAATGTTGTTGTCATTGGGTGCCGTGTAAATCTGATGATTCGATGACTCCAAAGACAGTTTTGGAATTTGAATCCTGCAGTTGTTTCTTGGCGCCTAAAAGGGCTCCTCCAGTCTTTTAGAAATGGTTGCTGAAATGTTTATAATGTTCGGTCTATATTATTTATGTAAAAAAAGAAAGAAACCAACAAAAAGTAGCCAAACAAACCAATCGGAGCAATTGTTAGCAGGTTTCCGATACAGTGGCTGGTGACTTTGATTAAAATATAGTCTTCTACGGTTTCTAATGCAGTATTCCCTTTTGCACAGTAATTCAACAAAGCGTAAATATGGGTCTTGTACTTCTTGGCCTACCCAATACTGTCTTTGTTATGAGAAAGCCTCCTTGAACTCTACCACCTCCAAGGAAGATCTCGAAAGGCAGGGTGATGAATTGAATAATTTATTTGCGAGGCTGGTGCCAAAAGTACTGTGAGACGAGCCAAGCAGCATAATTTGAGATGCACATCCAAGAGACATTGATACCAAGAACTCGCTTCCACTGCCGTGAGTAACATGCACACCATTCATACTGCCTTTCACTCTACTTAAGGTCTGGCTCTGGCCGAGCCCGTGTGTGTTTAGCCGATACTTCTGAAAAGCACAAGATTGCGTTGGTCTTGAGTAAAAGCCAATCAATCAGTGGAACATAGGTAATTGGCTGCCAGGTGGATCTCTCTCGCCTAGGTATAAAAATTTGGCATCTAAAATACCTCCTCTGGCTTGTGGCTCTACTCCCTTGGAATAGATTCTTTTTCAGTGTAAGTTCACAACCATACATAAAGGTGACAGCGTTATAGTGAATGAAATGATTTGCTGTGAGCAATGTATGTGTTTGAACTGCAGCTGTCTGTAAAGAAAAGGGATACTGCAGAACTTTTGGTTCTTTATGATATATTTATTTTTCTTGGTGATTGATTCATTTAACACTTTCTGTAAAAAAAGAATAAATCAGTAAATAATGGAGTAACTTCAACCCCAGCGGTAGGCATAGCCATTCTACATCTCCTCCTCTTTAACGCAGCACAGCGGATGTCAGTGGTACAGTGAACAGATGAACTGGTGGAGAAACGCTTTATTTTTTCATGATGAAAATAAAAAGGCTTAGATTAATAAACAGCAATCATGCATGGGGGAGGGAGGGATTAATACAAATTTATTGACTGTATGAAAAAGAAAAGGCATTGAAAGGAAGACTTTGTGTTAATTGTGAAGTCTCAAATAAATAAACACTTTATACCAGGATATGCGGTACTGCTCCTTTCTAGTTTCATGAGCAGAGATCTTTCTTACTTTCTTTCCTATTTTTTTTCCCCTCTCTGCATTTGACTGTGGATCATGGGGAACTCAGTGCTGCAGCTTTACCTCTGTGCAGTAAAGGCGTAGTTTCTAGTTGCATATTGTAATGGCTGGAGCAGATGTGGATTGCTTTGATTTGCAGCAAGTTCAGGGAAGACCCCCCCTACCTGGGATGATGCTGTAGACATTTAATAAATGCTCTGGGACGCGGGCAGCAGTTAGAAGCCACGTCACTGCATTGCCTGTGGCCGCCAGCAAATGTGCCTTGGGCCAGCTTAAGGTGTCCAGCAGCAGCGACCCCTCCTGTGTCCTGCACGTACAGCTCAAAGGGTTTGGGCGCTCGCCTCGGCTCCGCCAGGTCCGGGCTGCTGGCTAGAGGGGTGTGTATAAAATACATACTGAAATACATACAATATGCACACACACATAAATAAACAGCCTTCTCTGTGTGTAAGAATTTATAATGAAATAATTGTATGGCATATTATTTCTAATATTGATTATATTATTCTTAATTATCTGTGCACACAAACAATCTTTATAGCTAGCTGTAAAGAGGTCCAGCCTGTCCGCTCCCTGCTTCTAACATGCCTTGTTCTTTCAGTGTGAATGAGTGACACTGTGTGTGTAAAATACATATTTAAATACTTTAAATTAAACATCTGTCTCTAGTTATACATACACATATGCATGTGGATATATGTAATATATTTATCTTAAATTTATAATATAAATTATATACTTTATATAAAAAGCATGCACATGTGTATGTTTGTAATATATAATTAAATATTTTATAAATTTGCAATTATAAAAATGTCTCTACCTATACAGACATGTGCATGAAATAATACATTTAGCTTATCTATTTGTAAATTAAATGTATATGGCTAATGGTGGCTACATATATACATGCATGTGTTCGTAGAAACACATAAAATGTATTATATGTTTTGCTATAACTACAATGCGCAAATAGTTGTCTGAATATTCAATAACTCCTTCATAGAATTTATTTCTATATTCCTAAGAAATATATATCTTTTGTGTATGTGTGCATACATAAATATAAAATATGAGGAGTATATAAAATAACTATATACAATATATACTATATAATACACATACACACAAATAAGTATAGTATGGAGCGTGTTATGTAATAGACATAAATATGTGTGTATAGTTTACACGAAATATATTTCCCTGATTTCTACATGCACACACACATGCAGCTCCCCCCCCACCCCTGCACTGAGCAGCCCCGGGCTGGGGGGCAGATGGCTTTGTGGGTGCCCCACACCCCCAGGGCTCTGCCAGCCCCGTCACCTACCTTTTCTCATTTGTTTTTACCCCCCCTCCCTCCCCTGCCCCAGCACCACACAGCCACGGATGGCTCCGACATAATAATT
>JAVJGG010000061.1:13399671-13426332 GCA_035590195.1 Aviceda cuculoides
AATGATGTCTGATGCTCTAGTAAAGGGTCTTCAACTATGATCATATTGATCTGTCATTGAGTCCATTATTATGCTCCCGCACAAACTCTTTGCTTTGGTTTGTTAATCTACTTCAAGTTAAAGGAAAAAAAAAAAACACGCAAACCATAATAGGACATACACAAACAATGTTTTGGAAAACTCTGACCTACTTGTCTGAGGTTTTACTTACTTATCACTTGCTTTCCTACCCTAAGCAGACCCCAGGTAGCAGCACAAAGAGGATCAGCGAGAGGAACTGGCTCCTGAAGTTAATGGTGACCAAACCAGACTGGAAATAACGAACAATAAGCTGTAATGTTAAAATGTTATTTCATACAGTCACCAACTGGATGGCTACATATACAAATGTGGGTCTCCTCCTTGATCGTGGTGCGAGATAGGGTTTCACCCTGCAGAAAAGCAGAGGCCGAAATCCTCGTTGCCTTCCAGCAGTCAATTGCTTCTCAGAATATTGATCGTCCATCGCTGGGGGAAGGGGCACCACCGCCTGCCTTTATACAAACCTGTATCTGCACACGCAAAGCCAGAAGGCTCAGTTGCTAAAAATTTTCTGTGGGTATAATTACGAACAATGCCACGGATAGAGTGAGGAGATGATAGCTGATGTATTAAACCTACACCGAACCGCCCGGTGTTTTCAGACGGGAAGGTGTCACCTCAGTAGCTCATTAGCAGAGATTCCTTTCACTGATTTATGTCTCGGAGCAAGCAGCAAAAACGAACTACTGCCTGCACCTTTGCAAATGGCTTTTCCAGGCTCTCGGCTTCCTCCTGGTCCGCTCGCGGGGCCACCGCAGACCCCCCCTCCGCCTGCCCCCTCGGTGTCCAGCCAGTCTCCATCCCGCACCAGAGCCACCCACACTGCCGGGGCAGCCTCAGACCGACGAGCCCAGACAAAAATCCAAATTCTTCTCACCATACCTCCTGCTCATCCAACGCCTGCAGCTCAAGCAACGAACCCTTCCGCTGCTGCTGACCGATCCCTCGTCCCACCTCTTCCCAGCCTGGAAGCTGCTGGCGCGGCTCAGGAAAGGAGGAGCGCTGGGCAAAAGGATTTTGCTCCTCTGTCCAGAGAACACGCAAAGCCCTTGGTCTGCAGCCCACCCCTGAGCATCACCCCAAGGGCGATGGTGACACGGGGGTGGCAGCAGCCCACGGCAGCTCCTGCCGTGGCTTCTCGCAGCCCTGCAGAGGGAGCTTCAGCCCCGGAGAGGAGCTGGGAGCGGTGGGAAGTCCTCTTCTGCAGCTTTCAGCCTCCCACGCCCAGATGGAGATCTGGGGACAGGTACGGCTGCCTCCGGCCTTGTGCCCCCCAGGAGGGACGGACGGTTCGGGTGCCCCCAGGACACGGGCCAGCCCCCTCGGAAGGGTCACCCCCCCGCAGAGGATCAGGCTCCAGCTCCGGCCGGTGCCTCCGCGTCACCCCGGCTGGCTCTGGTGGTGGGTAAGTGCTAACGAGGGACCACGCCGACATCCCCTAAAACGGTCAGAGCCCGAGACGCGTCTTGCCCTCCCCCTCCAGACCCCCCCATCACGAAAGCACCCAGATACGCCCATTCCCAGCAGGGCGCTGGGGCTGGTTTCAGTCTCTCGTTTGCCGTCAGCACGCGCCGAGGAGCTGACGAAGCCGCCAGGCTGAGGTCCCGCAGGAACGACACCTCCAGCCACGTCACGTCACGCCGTCCCACCCCACGAAGCTCCGGGAGGGCGGCAGGGCGATCCGCTTCATCCCGCCGTCTTTTATCCCCTCGGGTGCCTTACTCCAGCGAATGCCGCCAGGGCGGCGGGGCTCTCCCAGCTGCTTTAGGGGTCGAACAAGCACATGTGGGATTATCCCACCCGAGAGATGAGCCCGCTTTCTTCTGGGGTATTGCAGCAGAAAAGCCAAGTGGAGAGCAGCATGCGATGCTCTGGATTACTGCCGAGCTCCTCAGCGGAAAAAAAAACCAAACCAAAACAAACCACAACCCAAATCCTGCCCCGGTGGGAGGCCAGCCAGATTGGTGACAGGATTAGGTGGGGAGGGATCAAACCCCAGAAAGATGAGACAGGAGCCTAAATCAGGCTCAGGTGCTTCAGACTGGGGAGGGAGGGAGCGAAGGGCAGCAGGGGACCGCAGGCAAATTCCGGGGCTGCCTCCGGTACCAAAGGGCAGGAGCTTACCCCAGGGGCTGTCATCTCCCTGCAGCCCTCGCTCAGCCGAAGGGGCAGACCAGTTTCAGGGAAGTCGAAAGAAATTCAACCTGGGCCTTATCAGATGGCATCGGAGCGTGTCCTGCCAAACCGCTGACACGAAGGCAGAAGCAACTGTGTGAGACCTGCGAGACTGCTCCTCCCACGAGCCCCCAGCAGAAAGCTCAGCCTTTTAAACCCAAAAACCAAGTAACAGTAAAACCCTGACTCCATTCCTCGCAGCTGGGCTAAGCGGACCACCAAAGCCCAGCAAAGCAGAGACACAAACACAGTGGTGGGATGCAGCTTTCACAGAAAAGAACTTCTTCCTCTGATTTCAGTTTAAACTGTGGCCAGGGAGGTACCCGAGAGCGACCTGGCGACACTTTGCTGTGCTAAAGCAGCACCCGGTGACAAGCAGTACCTGCTCCGCACCGGGGGACTGGCATATCCCACCAGGCAGAGCGGATGGAGGGGAGGGTAAATTCGGGAGCAGCTCCCTGGGGCCCACAAACGCACAAGACCCCAGGGTGCGGGGGCTCCCAAATCACAGCCCGGCTCCCAAATCACCGTGTGCGCGGCAAGCAGGAGGCAGGCAGGCACCACCACGCTGTGCCGCGTCCTCCTGAGCCGCAAGACCTGCCTGGTTTTACGTGGTCATCACTGCTTTCTTATTATAGACAAACATATACGTGAGAGAGAGAGACTTGCTTTACATATCTGCATACAGCAGCACAGACACAGGCACACATTCATCTCTTATGCATATGTCTATTATATGCATACATGCATGTGCGTGCATGCATATCACATGCACATTTCTGTGCAATGTACAAACCCAGGCGATGCCACTAATTAACCCAACCCGACACACTAATTGCCTCCTGCCAGGAGTGCCTGCGCTACCCAGGAGCCACATCCAGCCCGTCCAGCGCAGCCCTGCGAGCGCCACAGGCATCGCCTGGCTCCGCCGCAGCCGGAGCCTGACGGCAGCGGAGGCGGGATCGGCTTTGCTTACCTGCAAGCCGAGAATATTTGGGGTTTCGGTGGCATTGTTGGCCTACGCGGTGCGGGGAGGAGTGCCTGCTGCGAGCACGGACTGCTTATCCCTAGCAGGGCTGCCTGGCTGGCCGTGCCTGGGAGAACGGCTAGGAAGGGCTGCGCACCGAGGCAATCCTGTAAATCCCTGCCATGCCGGTCCACGAGGGATCGCCCCCAGAAAGCCTCTCTGACAGACAGGGCTGTAACTTCAAAGGCTGAAGGCACCGCGACGGCCGGAGGAAAGCAGATGTGATGTCAACACCACAGCTTTTGTGGCCGCTCCAGGGCTGCTGGTATCTTATGGGGAACCCCGAATTTTTGGGGGAGGGAAGAAAGAGGTGAAAATAAGGCTGTGAGATGGCATTCGCTGCAAACTCACCGGGGTCTGCTCTCTGCACGGACACCAGTCCATGTCGCCGTTCTTCCCAGTGGCCCCCCCAGGCTGGGACCCCTCCGAGAGCCTCCAGGAGGGCCGGGACCCCCCTCGCTGCCCTGGTCCCGCTGTTCTCGCTGTGCAAACGGCCGCCCCAGACCCGCGAGCCCTCTTCTTCGCACCTCCCTTCAGAGGCACGAGGGCAGCAAAGCAAGGGGATTTATTTCAATGCAAACATGCATATTTGCATTTTTCAAAGTACAAGACGGGCAGAGGAACAACCAATTCCTCCGTTCTCCTACAGTCCAGTTCACTCCCCTTTTGCAAGCCCTTAGATCGAGCCCCCACACCTTTCTTTGCTCCATTCACCCCATCTCCTTCTCCAGGCACCGAGGAGCCTGCCTTAAAAAATGCCTCTGCCCCTACGCCTAGTTGCAAGCAGAAGAACAGTAACTCCTTCCATTTGCATCTCATTATTTAGAAGACACAGTTTTCAACCTTCACGCTTGGAAGGACACGACAAACACGCTCAAAGCTGGCTGTGCGTCCTGTACCCCCGCCCCTTCCACACACTCCCAACAATTCCCAGCTCCGATAGAGCCTGGTGTGCCGCAGGCTGGCTCCGAGCAGCATCAACCCCCCCGGACCACGACCCAACCCTTCTTGTTACCTCCGCGCTCTCACCTTGCCGTCTTCATGATAGACAAAGATGTTCCTTGTGCTATTGTCCTTCAAGTAAGTGATCTGCAGTCCGTGTGGGTTCCCGATTTTTGCAGGCTGGAAAGTCGCATTTAGATGTTCGATCTTCATAATTGCTTTGGGTTCTTTTGCCTGGAAAACACGGCTGAGTGAGCAAACACCTGAGAATTGGCTTTCAAACCAGAAAGCAGTTCACTTGGTCAGAAAAAACTCCTGATTGAGGCCATTAGCTAAAAAAACCTGACTCCCAGCCCACAAAACTGCCTGGTGATGAGATATCTGAGACTTTGCTCAGGTGTCAATGTGTGCTTTTTTTGCCGGTCTGGAAAAATGCTCTCTTCTGCAAAATTCAGCAGAGTCCAAGGGGAGAAAGTTTCAGCCCAGAAGCAAGATGGACAGGCCAAGTCTCACGGTAGGATGTTGTGCTATAAAAGACAAGCATTTTCACCATTTTCACCTCCTGTCTCAGATTCTGTTCAACTGTCTCCTGACCTAGATCTCCTCCAGCCTCTTTACCTAATGATAAGTGACCAGCATTTACACCGGGATGAGCACTATCAAAGAAGAAAACCATTCAGCCAGACCAAAAAAAAAAAAAAACCAGACTGCTAACTAACAGGCCAGGATGCTTTCTGCATCTCAAGCACCCACAGCCGGTTCATCCTTGGCCAAGAAGATGGAGGATTATCCCCCTTGCCAACTTCAGACCTGGGTGCTAGGCTGGCAGGGGGCACCATGCCCATGTCCCCACCAGTCCCATCCTCTCACACGAGCCATTGGCTTCCGACCTGCTCCTCCCCTTGCCCTCCAAACTGGGAACTTTCTTTTCAGAGGGACAAATATATACCTTACAGCCCACCTCTTGGGTGGGTTAGCCCAACGGTGAGCCTGGATCATGCCCTCCCAGGCACCAATCCCACCTGCCCCCCCTGTGGCAGGTCACTTGAACTTCGTAGCGTTGTTTGTCTTCCTACAAAACATCTCTAGAAGTTTGCCACCCTTTTAGAACTGCACTGAGAAGTGAACTAGCAAGTATGAATAAAACACCCCAAAAAATAAAGATTAGGCTCTTGGTAAAACCAGTTTTAGGGCACAGCCATGGACCAGCAGAAGGTTGTGCAGTGGTGCTGTGGTCCCCAGCACCATGCAGAAGTCCCTGAGCTGGTTGGTGGAGATGCTAGTGCCGCTTTGGGAACTTGGGGACTTGCCATGGACACACGGCCATCGTGGGCGACCACAGCAGGGAAGTCCCAGCAAAGAGGTCCTGTCTCATCTAGGCAGTGCCGTTCCCACCACGGCTATGGTCAACGACGAAGCAAAGCAGCTTTAAACTACCAGAGCAGTCAACAGCAACCGAATGGGGCTGCTGGGACTTTCACTTCTCCCTCGGTAATGACTGGATCTCTCTTGTGCACGAGATGCAATTGCACCATACCACGCCAAGCTGAAGGAGAAGACGGTGCTATTGAAGCTGGCTGCGGAGAAGTGTGGATGGATGTTCCCCTCCTCTGCACGGCATGGCTCATCGTGACACCACGATTGCATCAACTACTTGAGAAAACTGTCTGGCGTCTTGGTCTGGGCTGCTCTCAGCTGCAATATTTAGGGAAGACTCAAAGGTCAGAGAAAACACCTTGGCTCCCTCCATTACGTGGTGCAGAATAGTAGAGCGTCTATCTATTCATCACAAATGCAATTTTCATGGTAATAGCTCCATTTCTCACTTACAATAAGTGAAATGTGCTCTGGGGAAAAAGACAAATGCTTCCACACTGCTTGATGCTGGAAGAGAAAGCCAGGGAGCTTTTCCTCTGGATCGCTTGCCATGCCACACAAAGGAGGTTTCAGACCCCAGTGACCACTGCAAGGTGGTGACGCCTTCATCACAAGCTAGCCATAAATATGAAACCCACGTCAGCTGGATGATACAGAGCCAGAGCTGAGAAAAATTCCTTTGTTGGTGGTTTAAGAAAAGCCTTATCGACTTTAAAGGGCAACAGAGCAGGAATGTGTAAAATGGCCAGTTAGGGTGTCTCACCATGACTGTGATGGTGGTGGACTAAGAACAAACTCTACTAAAGATTGCTGTGAACTGTACCTGGCACCCTTGTCCTGGAGGGACTGGGGACTCGGTGCTTATGAAAAACTGTTTAAATAAAATGGTGGCCCAGGAATTACATGTTCAAAGATGCTCTTACAGTTGCGATCCCCTGTCTGCATACAGCAACCCCAAGTACTCACGTCATTTTTGTTGAAGTACTTCAGTGCACCTTCCCTCTCCGATAACACGAATTTTCGGCTTAAGAATTGTCCGTTGTCACGTCCTCTCTTCCACAGAAATCCTTCTCGGTACCCTGCAGCAGAAAGCAATCGCTGAGAACCAGGGATAAAATACTGTATTTAAAAAAAGAGACAGGGTAAAGAAAAGGAGAAGAGCTTCGCCTTCAAAACCAAGCAGACCAAATGTGTGGCTGGATTGCTCAAGACGCGAACGAAACAGGCCTTCTCCTTCAGCTTTGCTCTTCTCACTCCGCTCTTGCTCTTCTCCAGCAGCTTGTGCTTCAGGCGTCCCCGCTCTGCCAGCGGGCTGTGGCAGGCAAAGGGGGATTCCTGCCGTCCATCCTGCGCTGCAATACAGGTGAAGACCTGAGGAGCAAGCCCCTGCCACAGCTCCCGGCGCCAGGGATGCTGCTCAATTTATTCCCACAAGTAGCACTTTTGGAGAAAGGGAAAGGCAGGCGAGATGTGCCCTCCACCGCTGATGCTGCTAAAACCTGAAAAACGGGATGCGCGCATGCAGGGAAAGTGATTCAGGGCGGATGGTCGTGTCCGAGTAAGCCGCAAATAACGTTTTTCACATGGAAAAAGGGGAAAACGCTTGCAGTTCTTCCCGCTGACCTCAGGGCACTTTGGTTCAGGAAGCCACTGAGCCGGACCCAGTGGGTCCCTCCAGCCCCAGACAGCCCGGCTGGGCACCCGCTGCCTCTTCTCTCTCCCTGGATATCAGCCCCATGGACGGAGATTTGCTGCTCGGGAAGAACGCTATTCAAAATACACGTGCTTTATGTAAAACTCAAAAGAGCCAGAAAGAGAAAAAAAGAATCTAAAAATCTTACCTCCTCAAATCAGAAAAGCAATTACAGCTGATTGCTGCCAGCACCTCCTGCAGCAGCCACCCTGCTCAACTTACCTCCTTACAAGTTTAATTGATGCCCTTATTTCAAATGCTTCAAAACAAAGAACTGTCCAATACCAAGTTTTGTGATTATTAACACAGCAGTTTAATGCTCATCTTCCATTTATTTAAGATATAATTTTACAAAAGTCTCACTGAAATAGTGTTCCCTTTCTCTCTTAGTTTCACCCCTTTTCTATTTTTGTTATTGGCTCTCAGGAGCTATGATTTTAAAATTAAAAGTTATATGTTTTATAACAACTTTCAAATAAGTAGCTAAACTTTTTTTTTTTTACTATGTCAAGTAGCATATTAAAGCCTCTCCTTTACCTGCCTGCTACAAACCAGTGGTGTACAGAAATTCCTCATTCAACCTGCTTCTCACTTGTCCATCCTGACATAGGATTGATTTAAACCACAGATGAAAAGATGCAGAAAAATCCCTCAACCAGCTCCTCAACACTGACTCTACAGGTGTAAGCAACATAAAATATTTCCATGACATAAAAACCTAAAGCAAGAAAAAATGCACACACACACACACCCCCACCCACACTCCCCTTCTGTCTGGACTTCTGAAATCCTACGCCAAATACTTTCTCCAGGTCCTCAAAGAGACTTTACTGAACGCCAGGCAAAGCCACCGATGTCTGCCGTAAATAAGTGCGACGGCAAAGCCCGTGCCGTCGCTAACGCTGACTGCCAGCCACAGAGAGCAGCATAAATCCCACCGGCACGTCCGACAGCTGGCGCGCGGGACTGCAAACGGGGCTGATGACTTGACGCAGATGGAAGCGGGGGAAATATTTAAAGCTGTCAGCAGCCCTTCCCTTTGTTTCTTTATCCTAGACAGGGCATATGTTGCAGCAGGGCTTGATTTTAAAAGTGGCTTGATTTCATCCTGCCGCCCTCGAATAGGGATGTGCTGCCACCCCGTACGGATGCTTCACTTCAGAGCCTGCAGGGATCCCCCCCCCGTTATTCACAGCTCGCTGGCACGAGAGAGCCAGCACAAGCAGAGCCTCTCCCCGCTGTGAGAGAACCTGGATCTCACGGCGGTTCACTGGAGGCTCGTGCGCTCCCACGAACCGACCGCTTCCCACGGCCAGGCAGACCCAGCAGCAACCGAGGCCGTCTTAGCGCCCAGAGACGCCAACGGGACAGCCCAAACCCTCAGTTATCCCGCGGCCGCAGCCAGCTGGTGATGCCACGCCACCGCCTGCCCAATCCGTCCGCCTCCGAGCCCTCCCCATCCCTCCGGCGCAGGACGAGTGCTCCGCTCCACGCGGAGCGCCCTCACCCACGTGCACCGGCGGCTGTACGCAGGTACGCCAGCCCAGTAACCCAGAGGACCAGTGCTGGATACATCTGGGGAATGAGAGGGCTGAGGCTCTTTCTCTGGTCCATCCATCCACCCAGGGAGAGATCTCCCCAAAGCCATGAGCAAAACTTGGTAATTCATAGAATAGAATCACAGAATCATTTAGGTTGGAAAGGACCTTCGAGATCATCGAGTCCAACCGCCATCCCTGCCCACTAGACCATGGCACAGAGCACCTCGTCTAGGCGCTTTTTGAACACCTCCAGGGATGGTGACTCCACCGCTTCCCTGGGCAGCCTGTTCCAATGTCTGACAACCCTCTCAGTAAAGAAATTCTTCCTAATATCTAACCTAAATCTTCCTTGCCTCAAGTGGAGGCCTTTTCCTCTCGTCCCATCTCCAGCCACCCGACAGAAGAGACCAGCACCCACCTCACTACAACCCCCCTTCAGGCAGTTGTAGAGAGTTCAGTCCATCAATTCGATCCTATTCCAGCTATGGGCTTGCTATATACTTTTTCTAGTGAAAAGACACAGCTAACCCGTTGGAGGGCACTTGCAGTGTCAGAAAGAGAACCCAGAGGGAGCAGGATTATCCGAAGCCTGAGCAAGGGGAAGCAGCCAAGGAAGCCACCGAAACCCAGCCAAGGGCGACCGCATCCGACAACGGTGCGGGAAGGGCCCAGGCTGATGCAGTTGTATTCCCGTTGTGGTAGGAATTAATTGCCAGGGAACCGAAGCTCTGACTGATTCAGAGTCAGATGCTGCTACCTTCCAGGCTCGTATCAGCAAAAACGCTACGTACCCTATAGCAGACTGTACACGACAGAGCTGAATAGGAATAATGTCCCTCTGACAGGAGACAGGCAGTAGGTGATACCTTTATAAAACGCAGGATTTGCTTAACGTGAGGCAGAGGTGCTGGCGGGGCTCTGGCGGCTGGCGATTGCGGACTGCTCTCTTGAATGGCAAAACGTTAAGCAGCTTGCGCTCCAAGTGTGTGCTTTAGAAACCAAGGACAGGCAGTTTCTGTTCCTGAAGGGTGCGGATTTTTAATGCCAAGCCAGTCGGAGCAACAGGAGAGCACTTCAAAAGCCATTTCTATTCACTCCATTAAACAGCAGAGACGGTTTCAGAGCCTCTCCGCCACCTCTCTGTGCCCCACATTTGGGGAACACTAACTTCGGGGGGGGGGTGCTGGAGGGAGCTGGGTTTGGAGGAAAGGACATCACTGTCAAACGAGAGAGAGGAGAGACAACGCGAGGAGGACAGCGACATCCCCAAATGCAAAAGAGGGGTGATGCAGAAGGAAAGCTCATCTTTTTCTTCAGAAATCCCTGCCTGGGTATTGCTCGGTTCGGCAGAGCACTGGGCACACAGAGCTCGGCTCTCGGCAGCCCCAGCCCGGAGCAGCTCCGCTCCACAAGTCTTGGCTGTGGGTCTCATCCATCCGTTCATCTCGAGCGTTTCATTATGGACGTCTGCATGGCGAAGGATGCCGCAGGCATTCCCTACTAAACTTGTTCCCTTCCACAACGCATTTTTTGTGATTTTTCTTAACACTTATGGCATAAAGAATAAAACTGCTCTGCACTTCCCCAAAGAGGATCTCAAGTAATTGCAAATCTGTAAAGTCCACCTCATGCTTATCCCTGGCAGATGGGCATCGTAACAGTTATACACAAAGAGAGGTTTGGTGAACTGCCCAGGACAAGACTGTGAGCCAGTGTCAAAGTCAGGCTGGAAACCAGCTTTCCCTGCCTTCTTACACAGGGACATTTCACCATTTTGATCTTCCCTTTCCAACCTTTTGTGGCAAGAAGCAATATCCAAATTCCACTCCAAGGAAGAGTTAAAAAAACCCCAACCCAACACTAAGCGTTATCCCTTTCCATACTTCGCATGCCGGCTCTTCCCAGACCAATCGCCTCTGCAAAAGAGCTCCTGGCTGCTCTGACAAAGCCAGCTGCTAATTTCACTGTACTTCAGTACAGATTGTCATAAATCCTTTGCTTGCTTCTTTTTTTTGTTTGTTTGTTTCTTCTTTCCTTCCTCCAGGGCTGCATCCTCGGAGTTGTTCCTTGTGCTCTGCCCAAACCTGCTGCCTGCACCCCTGTCAACACCAATTAGTGCAAAACCCCGGGAACTGGACTTGAACCCAACATGAACCCATCCAGGTTCCCCAGGCAAACAGTATGTCAGCAAGATGTGTCCTCAACGTCCTGGCCTAAAGGATTGCGAAAACAGCTAGAGAAGGTGTCGAGAAACAAAAACTGCAGGAGGCTGAAGAGGGAACGGATCTCACGATGGAGGGCGCTGGAGTCGGAGAACTAAACCGCTTCCTCGGCATCTCTGTGGGCTGCACTGCCTTAGCAACAGCCTCGTATTAGGAGGCACCCGGCCAAATTCCGATCTCCCCAAGGGATGTTCTGCTTATGTTGAAGCTAAACAACCGCTAGCCCTGGAATACTTGCTGATGGCCGGCGTCGGACCACGCAGCACTGTGTTGCCAACACGTTTGCTTCCTCTCCCGAGGCGCAGGACGAGGGATGCGGCCGCCTGTCATCGTCCCACTCGATCACCAGCACCCAACTGCGACTGCAGATAGGACCACCTGGTGAAGACCTGCTGGAGAGCACCTACAGGCACCCTTTAGAAATAGCTCTCTCGCGTTGCTAACACCGCTGCTGTTCGGTCGTCAAGTTTTCTGCATCACTTCGGCCGTCTGCCAAGAGGGAAAACCAATCGCTCGCTTTCGTAGGCAGTTCTGGCACAAACCTGTGACGCTTGCAAAAAAACCATCAAGTAGTTGTGACAAAGTTAGCCAACAAGCGGTGCGTAACATAACCTGAAACCACAGAGCCCAAATGGGTATTTTTGACCCATTATGTTGTTTCCAAGGTACAATGAGGAACTGACACTTCCACACTCGCTTCATCGCCCCAGCTAAAACTCTGCGGGGCAAAGAAAACAGGGTCGCTGTGCTGCTTGACTGAAAAGAAGGTAGTGCGTGGCCTCGTGTCAGCTCCCGTTGAGCTGGCGGCTGGAGCTCCTCCAAGCCAAGCACCCAAAACTGGCAGGACCCATTGGATGCTCTAGTCTAGCCCAGCTTTCTTGCTGTCTGAGAGGCCGCAGAGGAAGCAAGGGAGAGGATTTTCTACCAAGACGATCTGAGATAGACACCATCTTTCCATACGACTTCCGCCAGCAATTTGTTCAAGTTCCCCATTTTTTAAGAAGAGGGATATTGTTACTTCCCCACCTCAGAAAGCCGTTACGGTGCTTAATTAATGATGGGGTTTTTGGTCTCCGAGAATGTGGATTATAGGAAGTACCCAAAATTACTCTTTCAGTTTCAGCCTTTGTTCTCAGAGAAGAAAAAAACCACTCCTGGGAGGAGGACAATCAGAGCCACTGTCTTGGAAAAAAAAAAAAAAAATACATGCATGGACTTTGCTTTCTGCCACCCTAAGTAAAGCATTATAAACTTGGAATTAAACCACATCTGTGCTTCAGTTTCTTTGGCCCTTTATTTTGCAATTTCACCTGGAAAGAGGCATCAGAACTGCTTGTTTCCATGACATTTCTAGGGCTGTGGCAAAACCAGGTCTGGTCCAAGGCTTTTAGGAGAAACATGTTAGTGCATCCAAACCTGAGCATAGCAACAGAGCCAATACCATACCTGAGCCCAAATGCATCACTGTGTTGTTTCTTGCCTTCTTGTCTCACTGCAAGACAAAGCATGGGAGGCTAAAATAGGAGAAAGAATTTACTTGTGTATGTGTAATCACACGAGCAATCACATTTTCCTAGAGTTCAGGCAGGGCACCTCCACCTACAGAAGTAGATTTTCTTTCCTCCAATCAGTTAAAGTGCTTTGAGCCCAATGCAGAGCTCTGGAGAAGATTTAAATACAACTACATCACTTTGCTGCTAAAATTGCAGGGTATATATTGCCACTTCTCTGTATGTCAGAAGCCAAGTAGTCTGCTATATTGAAACTGTAAGATGTTAATTAAACCAGAACAGAAGATAGCTACTTACTGGAGATGATGTGCCCGCTTCTTCTGCAAGGTTAAGGAATTGCATAATTATTTGGAGCAGCTGAGTGGCAAATCTCTGACATCCTGCATCACCACCTATACCAACGTCACAACCTCCTTTTAAAACAAAGAGCCCGAAGGATATTTCTTCCGAAATAAACCATGCTGTCCATAGTCAGAGGGCTAGATGGAGAAGGCGGCATATTCTGAAGTTTCCCTATGGACTGGACTTTGAATAGTGTTGCAAAAAGAACTGTACACCTCTTATTTGGCTGTGTTGGTGTAAATTGCTTGGTTTGATTGCTGTAAGCTGTAATATTTCTTCCCGTAGCATTTAGCCACCACCAAAGCCTGACATTTCAATGACTTCCATTTGAATTTTTTAAGCCTCTGCATTCCAATAAAAAAATAATAATCCTGCAGTCCTCTCCGGATAAATACACTTCTTGCTGGTTACACGTTCAGCAGCGCAGATACAGGCATGTTGGAAAGGTCAGCATCCAGGCGTGCAGGAGGCAGAGGGAGCTCGGAGGCTTGCGGATGAGACGGGCAGCCTTTCCCCGAGGTGTTCTCCTGCACGGATCGGGCGAGCAGCCACCAGGACCTGCTACTGCTGAAGCACGGTTCGGTGCTTGGGAAACGAAAGCCTCAGCAAGGAGCGAAGGAGAACGCGTTCCGTGATCCTGCAAACCAGGCTCTCTGCCCCAGGAGGACACCTGGGCGGTAAGCTCTTGGTGCGCCTTACGGAAGGATGGGTGCCTGGCTCCCTGGCAGGTGTGAGAAGGGAGTGATCTCCCTTCATCCCCCTTAAGGCAGCTTCTTATCCCCCTCTAAGAGAACACATCCTCATCTAAGAGAACACATCCTCACCACATCTCACCCAGGAAAAGGTGCCCAAGACTGCCCACGTGCTGGCACCCGGACACCAACACCCACACCAACCGTTTCCTCAGGCACACACAGTTTTAGAGGGGAGAATCTCCCAGCTCTTAATCAATCAGCCCTCTCTTAATGAGCACTTAACATCCAAATTACCTTTCCTAAAGGCCATTTTGCAGAGAAGGGTTTCCTGTTGCCATCCAGTCTGCCTCTGCTGCCTTCCAGGAGCTCATAAAACAATTATTGTCCTGCTGCATTGTAGCACCTCAGCTATGGATGCAAGCAGCTGATTAGATTGATTGCTTCCACAATACCCAATTAACGCACTCTGCAAATGATTGACTTAATCAAAGGCAATTAGCACTTGAATGGCTACATCAGAGAGAAAGCCAGGATTTAGTTGACCATTGTGATAACACCTTATAGACATCTCCTTGGCCTTCTAAGGGAAAACATCATCATTAGCGCTTAGCTCAGAGCTGGAAGTAGCTGAAACATTAGGTCGGTGGTTTTAGGTGGCACAGAAAACACAGGGGAGTAGGAACACGTAGGTTTCCTTTTACTGGTAAAGGGAACAACGCCACATGCTCCTAAGGGGAACTTGTAAAGCATCGATGCCCTTTTCCCTCTCTTCCTGCTCATGCAGGACTGGGAGCACTGACCAGTCAAATGGACCTCAATGACAAACCATCAGGGAATGGTAACTTTCCTTCCTGACAGCTCTAGTAGTCAGTCCCTGAGTGCTGGACATCCAAGATTGTCTCCCATTACCAATCCTCTGAGCAAAGTCAAACTTGTTTTACAAACCCATCTTCAACATTGAAGTCTTGCAAGGCATCTACTCCCACTACGTAATAAAGCCACCCCAAAAGACCGGATTTGGAGGCAGTACCATGGCTCTGCAGAAATACGGGTGTCAGCATCCTCAATGACTGTTTTCCTCTAGACAAATCACCCCAAACGGGCACAGCCAAGACAAAGCCTCACCATGGGAAGGTCAAGACGAGCAACCCATGCCCCCTAAAACAGAGGACAGAGACCATTTTAGATCATGCGTAGGATAACTTCAAGGTTGAAGCCAACCACGGAAAACAAACTCTCCAGATGACTGCAAAAATATGTTGTCATCTTGCTTCATCTTGAGCAACAAAGCCTTTGAAATGGAAAAAGTCATTTGTTCAGCTACCCAGCTGCTGGGATCAATACATGAAATGGAGCCAAATACATCGTCCCCATGGAAAACACATGGGACTGAGCTTAACAACCCATCGAGATCCTAAGGTTGACGGGAAGAAGACGAGGTCTGTCCCCATACATAGGCATGTGGTATTTAAATGCAAGGTCAGTCCCTTGGTTTTCAGTCCCTTTTAATGTCATCATGAATACCTTGCATCGCTGGCTCACAGCTGAAAATCCAAATTGCTTCTAAGCAAAGCCCCAATAATAAAGGCGAAATCCATTAAGCCTGTGATGTTTGCCACTATTTAAATCTGATTAAAATCGTACATGACACCACTAAGCCTAACAGTCAGAAAACACTCCGTCAGGTCTGATGTTTCCCTGTGTAATCCAGACCCCCCTTCTTTCACCGAGTCGTCAGCTGAAAGGAGCCCTAATAAGAGATCATGTACCTAATCCATCTTCCTAAGCTGTTTTTAACTGGTTTCTTTAATCACATGTTATGATTCCCTACGGAGTAGCTCTCAGGTGACAAAGACATTAATACAGTCATTCATACTCCCAGAAGGTGTCTCGGATGGGATCGCGTTGGCCCTTGTGCCGACCGAGCGCAGCAGAAACGAGGCAGACGAGGTGCCTCCGCGGAGCGCAGGGAAGCCATCAGCGGGATGAAAGGTGGGAAATCGAGGCAACAGGAGGTGACAACCTCTGGGCAAGTGACCGCAAGGTGAGGTGGTGCAAAGGACACTCGCCAGCATAAAAACTCCTTTTAGTAGAGTGATTCTTGATCTCCCAGCGAGCACTCGCCTCCCCTGAAAACACTGCGTGGGAACAAATATCAGGAGAAAAGACCAGAATATACATTCCAAAGTCTTCACCTGACTGATGCAGGCAATATCAGGTTTGGCGTCCACCATAGAAAACACAGCCACATCCTCCCTTTTATCAGTTTATCTTATAATTGACCATCGATACAGCACAACTCCCATGGTTAACTTAATTATTGAGCAAGTTTTTACATATTGAAGATAAGACAACAGTTGGCTGCTGCAAAGCAATTCGCTTGTATCTGCTGGGAGATGTTAAAACCCTCTGCTGCAGAAAATTTCTTTACTGGAAGTCTTGTGCTTGCGTTACTGAGAATTCAATGTGGAATCTAATTTTACTTGGAAATCAAATGCTTCCTCTTCGAGTGGCATCCCCACACGCCCACGTGGGAGTTGCTGGCTGCTCAGAGAAAAAAATCCAGTACAGGTAAATAACCTTCAGGTTTTGATCTTTTGAAGCCAGCCTTTTATTATAAAAAGGCAGATGAAAGCTGAGAGGTTCCCAGTGCGATGCTCATTCCGTTTACCAGCACTGAATGCACTCGAAGGCTGATCTAGCTGGAAAGCTGGGCGAAAAAACTTTTAAGGACAGGCATGCAGTACTAAGTCATAATAATATCTGCAGAGCAGTACGCTTCATAAGCTGAATTTTGAGAGCCAAACTACTCCCAAACCAAAAACCAGGATCCTCCTTGGGCAAGACAGAAACACTCAAAAAAAATCCTCGCTGCCACCACAGCGAGTTGCTTGCCCACCAGCTGCACTACAGCTTTTCTCGCTCAGCACCTGGAGGAACCACCACCAGTGTCCCACACACATCACCCCCAGCCCAGTGCTGCCCACGCACAGAGCTGGTCCTGCCGGGACCTCTGCGAGGCGAGGGAGAACCCACCTGCAGCCTCACGTGCAACCACGACGACTTTTATACAGAAAGCAAAGAGGCGAGACCCCCAAGGCCTTGGGGATGAGGAGCCTGCACGCCCTCAACGTGCACTGCAAGGGGCTATGCCAACCTACAGGCTGCTGAGGTTTCAGCTCGAAGCAACTGCAAAGCTCCAGGAACCACCTGAAGGTCTGGATTTCATAGAGGCATCTTGCAGAGCCTCAAACCGCAGCTATGAGATCAGGCTAAAATATCCTCCGAGCCCTGGATAGTTTTAGATGGGTGTCTTACCCACACCAATAAATAAACTCTCAGCCTGGGCAGCTGCCTGCATAGGTCAATCCAAGCAAGGATGAGATGAATTCAATCCCCCAACAGAGCTTTACAGAAGTCAGCAGAGAAGTTCACCACCGACCTCAGCCAGGTTTAGGACCCTCTCTCCAGGGCATCCTGGAATAAAACATTCCCCCCACGTAGGCAGCATTGCCATACAACCATAAATCATGGAAACCCGTCCTCGCACACACGTAATGTTCCTCTTTGTTTGCTTTGAAGAGAAACTCAAATGGCTTCGAGCACATCTGCTGCGGTGCTAACGGCTCCCGATCCTCTATTATTGAGTGTTCGACACATTTACAGTCAGAACTATTGCTTTATGCAGGGAAAGGAGAATTTCTTAATTTAGGACTCGTTCCTCTCCTGGCTGCTGGTTTTACAGCTGTCCCAGAAATCAGCTCATATAGGATGCTCTAGCAGCTGTGCTATCGAGGGAGGGACATTCAGCGGCACAGCCACAACCTCCGGGTTGCACAAATTTGCACGCCTCGGTTTTTCTAAAACTATCACCCCCCCATCCCCTGAAGCAGCACAGTCCCACTTTATGAACTCCCATAATTATATAAAACAAGGCTAAATTCTGTCCCAATAAATCATTGACCAAAACTCCCATCGACTTTGCTATGCTAAAATTTCTTCTTCCAGCCTCTGCAACACATGAAAGTTTGAAATTCACTCCCTGCTGAGCAGCCTCCTTGTAGGTAGGAGGTTTTTTTTTTTTTAGGTATTCTGGGGATAAACTGTTTGTTACTGATGTCCCACATCGCCGCTCCCCTCAAGGGCTGCCCTGGTTATGAAAATGGACCCGGCTCACCGAGGTACCTGCTGTGTCTGCACCTCAACTGCAGCAATATTTTTTAAAACCAGTCCTATTTAGCCAGCTGGGGAGGCACCTCCCAGTCCGATTTCACCATGAGCATCCAAGAGGTGGGGTGTGGACAACTCTGCTGCTGCAGACTTCTCTGCTGCATTGGAGATTTCAAGGTGAAAACTCGGGCGAGCTCACTATAGGGGGAAAATGCAGATGGAGACAGGCTGGTGTCGGGAAGAAAGAAGCATCAGCAAACACTCACGCTTCTCAGTCGAGGTTGATCTAAGGCTCAGCTACATCTTTGGCAAACTCCAGAAAAAGACATGACCTCACTCTGGAAAAATGGTCTTTATCTGGTGAAAGACAGAAACTGCCTGGCCCTGCGCAGGTCTCCAACGTAAAATGGATTTTTCTTTAATAGAAATTTAATTAAGCTAGGACGCGTTGCCATGAAATCAGCCTTTTCCTGTACTTTGTTATCAGATTGCTTCCTAGTCTTTCCTTTCTCATTAGCAGAAGAAAGATGCACCAGCCTTTTGGTGCTGTGTCACCACACAGGGAACACGAACGTGCACACCATAAAAACACGGAGAAACACCGGGAGATCCGGGACACCGAGAACTACCTTATAAACCATCAGAAATAGAAAGGGACCGTTCCCCTATTCTTTCCTTAAATGTTTGTTATCAAAAACATGGAGAACCAGTCTGATACTTCTCTTTAGCTCTCTCCAATTAGTATAGATCCATTTTTTGACTGTAAAAATCGAAGGTTACGGGAACAGGCAGCCTGAGCAATATCAAAATACCAGTTGGTTGACCTCAAATACGGAAAGCTCGAGGACAGGAGTGACTCACGCTAATTATAATTGGGGTGTTTCACACACTTCTTGCTCTTACAGCCTGTCCTCACGGGGTGGACTGGCTCTCCTGGGGACACCAACAGCCCAGGGCATCTCCAGGGAACATCCAGAGCACATCCCAAAACACAGGCAGCGCATTCAGCTGCCAAGGGAATCCAGGGGCGGGAGGGTCTCGGACCATCTCACCCATGAGAAACTGTACGAGTTCAGCAAACAGAACTGACCTCAGATTGACCACAAATGAAACGTTTCTGATTTGAGTTGACAAATGTAAATATTTCTGTTAAGGGTGACGCAAAATGAAACAATGTATCTTAGGTGTGCTTTTTTGAGGGGAAAAAACCTAAGCAAACGTTTTGCACAAAGTGCTTAGATGGAGGGAAAAAAAAGACCAAACCCCAACTATTTAAAATTTCATGGGCCAGCCCTTTCCCCTTTTGGTAAGGCTCACTCCCCTGCCACTCCGCTTTCCCTGCAACGAGCATCGCTGCTGCTTTAATTTTCGCATGAGAGCTGCTGCTCTTTGGCTAATTACAGAAGCTTGGATCAGAGCTATGCTGAAGGCAGCTTGACAGAACCAGCTGTTAAAATTACAGCTGGATCCTAAACTAGCTGTGAACATCCAGCTTTAGCTCGTGGTGGTGCTACCCCCTGCCCGGAGCCGGCTGCCAACACCTTGCTCGGCCGACTGCTCCTCCTCCTCCACCGCTCCACCTCAGACCCACAGGTCCTTGCCTGTGATTTTTGGCTGCCTAAATGCTTTTCTGCTTTAGGGGAGCTGAAGACATCAGCGTATTTCTTTTTGCCAGATGTTTTTCTTCCTACAGCAGCTATCTGTAAGATCCATCACCACCCCATCACGTCATCACTGCAATGTTCATGAATTTCCTGGAGAGCGTAACAGCAGTTGCTGGCCTCTTGCCACAGCCCAGAGAGGTAATAAAAAAAAAAAAAAAAGCACTGAAGTTATCTTTAAAAGAAAAGCTTTTGCATTTGGAGCCTTTTCCTTTGCCTTCTGGTGGTGACTTTGTGTGGTGTCTCCTTAGGAAGGCTGGGAAATGGCACGGCATCTTCCTTTGATTTTAACGGAGCCTCCGGAGGCGGTGTTCCTCTTTCGGAGGGGCTGCACTGAGTCTGAATCAGCACTTCCAAACGCTACTGCAAGGCACCTAAAGGCTGCTCCGGTTCCTGCTCATATGATGCCTGTCCTGCCGAAACATCGGCACATCCCGGCACGGGAATGACGCCACGCGTGGTCCCTGCCACAGGCCTGCTCCCCTTGCAGGAGAAAAAAATAATAAGACAAACACACTGCTGTCTCCCCTTGCATCCTCCTCCCTAGTTTAGTTTGTTAAACAGCTCTTTGATGCACGTTGTCTGTGGTACGGTCCACGTTTGGTGTTTAAAGGACCCCCCCCGGCAGGAGGACCCGCTCTCTGCACTGCCTCGCCTGGACTGCCGGCCGATGCTGCAGCGGATGGTGTTAGTCCATCCCTGGGGATTACGTCTGCTGCTGGTTTCTTGAGTGGATTTTTTCAAATGGATCCCTTTCCTTCCAAGGCAATTTGGCTCACTATTTAGTCACCCTGGAGACGGGCTGCTGCATGAGTTTTTGCTCTGCTCTGGATGAGGCTGCAGAGAGCTGGGGAGGTGGCCTGCACAGCATCACCTCCCGTCTGCTTCCCGTGGGAGCAGTGTCAGGGCACACCGAGGAAGAAGAAGTAGTCATTTGTTTTAAAGCAACGACTACATTTTCCTCAAACATCCAAGGAGAGGACGGGGAAAGGTTTCTTGGAGCAAGTCCTGACAGGGAGTTGTGTAATGTTGTTAAACGCAGGATCATACTGGGAAGACAGAAAAAGAAGACGGAGTATCAACAGTGTCCTGCCTGCTCCAGCTGAACATACTTTTCTGTCGGGTTTCCTCCTTCCTCCATTTCAATTTTTTCCAGAGCCTTTCAACTTAATCTATTCCTTCCCATTAGACAACAATTCAGCGGGGGGAAGAACCCCAACTTTAGTCCCCCTTTTCCGCTCCCCAAATCCACAGACGCCAGACCTTGCACCCACCCTGCCCGGCTCCCGGGGCTGCAAACGTCGCACCCAACGACCCAGCTGGGGGGGCTGGGACCCGGCGAGCGAGGCACGCCGAGCAGCACCGAGCCCAGGAGCACACCCGCTCTGCAGAAGCGCCCTCTCCATTCTAAGCGAGATGTCCAACAGCTCTCTCCAGCCGCGGCAGAGCCCACCCGGGGGCGCGGGGAGGCAGCGCCCGGCCACCAGCGCCCGCCGAGCCTGGCTCCCAGAGTGACTCACGTCCTGGCCGGCGGCTGATGTCAGCGCCCGGAGAACAGAAGCCCTCTCTGTGGCTCCGGCAGCATGAGAAAGGAGGATTCTGTGCCAGGCAAGGTTGCTCGCTGGAGGGATGCTCGTGCTTTAACTCCCTCCTGACAACAGCACATCAGCCTCCAGAACCTTCCTACGAGGCTGGGAGAAGTGGAGGGTTTGCAGTTTCCATCCGGACACGCACGTACCCACCCCTCCGGACCAGGGCTGCTTTTTCAGCGCAGCTGTGCGGCGCTGGACGCGACCTGCGCGGAACGCTCTTACGC
Organism: Aviceda cuculoides; assembly: GCA_035590195.1. Classification (NCBI taxonomy): domain Eukaryota; kingdom Metazoa; phylum Chordata; class Aves; order Accipitriformes; family Accipitridae; genus Aviceda; species Aviceda cuculoides. The sequence continues at coordinate 13,420,925 of JAVJGG010000061.1, forward strand.
GGCCTTGAAACGCAAAAACGCTCTTGCGCTCCCTTGACGCGCCAACAGCGATGAGGTTTGCGTCCTTTCTGGAGAGGGCTGCCACCCCGCTGCCGTGGAGCCTGCCCTCCCGCAACCTCCCCGCCACGCTCCCTGCTGCTCCAACGACCACGAGAGAGGCATCGGCAGGCGTCGCTTTACACTCCGAGACGGGGCAAAGGTCCGTGCCAAAGAGGTGCAGCATCCCCGGGCTCCTCATGCAGACACAAATCCAGCCACCTTCTGAGATCGTCTCCGTCTTCTCCTCTCCAGCTCTCCCAGGGCGCGAGCACGAACTGCAGGGGGGTATCAGTGCCAAGCAGAGGAGTTGTTTGTGGTTTCAGCTGGGGGGGAGTCAGAACGCAGCCAGGCTTTGGGACCGAGCGGCCAAGACCTTACAGACAAGGGCAGGATTGAGCGTGGAGAGCTGTAACGCAATTTTGCTGAAATCCAGTAAGAGTCGAACCTGGTGCTTTGGTTCAGCCAAATACCGGAACCGGCTGCTGGGAATTTACTGGAAACTGTGATTTAACAGAAGGCACCAGTGATGCAATCCTAGCGTGCACACCAAGCACCAGCACACACTGCAGGGAACTGGTGTCACGACTTCCTACCACAAAACACCTCCTCGCTTACGTCCAAATCTCTGCTTTGCAAAAGTCTACATGAATTTACAACAAAATACTGGGCTACCCTGATTTTTCCTGCTTTTTAGCTGCAATACTATTATGTTTTTACTTCCTTCTCCAGGTCTATGAGGGGTCTGCTTAGAGGGATGGGAGAGAGGGGCTAAGATGGCGGGGTACCAAAAAGCACCTCACAGCGAGGGATGCTCCATAGATCTCGCAACAGCCGCGTCTTCTCGATGCACACTGCAGCCCTGCATCACCAAAACAAGCACTTCCCATCAAAGAGGGACAGCAGCAGAAAATGCCAGAGCTCCTCTCAAAGCCCGGCTCTCATATTTGAGCCTTTCAAGCATCAGAAGAGGATTTAATCCATTTTACAGCTAGCATCAGATAACAGTGACTTTATAATGCAGTCAGAGCAAAGCAGCAACTCCTCTTTGAGGCTAATAAGTAGAAATAAATTAACCGATTCCTTTATATTGAGAATCCCTTTCTACAGACTGAGATTGAGGCCTGCTAAAGCTTTTGACAGCTCTGTTTGCCCATCAGCCACGTGTGCATTGAGGTTAAATAGAGATTTACACTCACAGAAACTCCCGAGATCGAGATTACAGATGTAGCCAGTGTTTTCAGAAGTTCAACTCAAAGAATGTCAGAAGAGCCAGTTATAATTAGGCTTTTTCTAAATTGCTATATATGGTGTAAATCAAGAGGCAAGTCACTGGCATTACGGGAAACGTGCCAGCAAAAAAACAGAATGAGGGGAAAATAAACTCTTTATTTGTATGGTACTATTCAGTTTACAGACACATAATGCAGGCTGGGCTTTAAAGGCAAGCTGTACTTTTGCAGCATTATGTGGATCTAAAACTTTTACTCTGGTATTCAGAGTTTAATCTAACTTAATGTTTATAGAGGGACATTTTAAATCTCACTGCTGTCACCAGAAATGCCTCCACGGCCATTGCTAGGTTTTGGATACATTAATACAAACCATTGCGAAGATTTCTCCACTGCTCAAAAGACCGAACAGGTAGCGGAGATTATAAACCTATTTTTCTGAAGAAAGTGCTTACGGCCCAATCACACACCGCTCCGAGCTGCTATTCCAAAGCCAGTCACGTCAGCCAGCAGATCTGCTCTGGGCTGGCACCCTCGCGGGAGCTGCCCCTGGGGTTGTGCCGCAGCCCCTCGAACCGAGGGCAGGCAGAGCGACGGCGGTCTGACACCGAAGGCTATTTTTATCACGAGGAGATGTTGTAAGCATGTAGGAGACTGGGGGAAGGCAGAGAAGGTGGAAGGGGAAAAAAAAAATAATAAAAAAAAAAGCTAAAGTATTTCTATACCTTGTCAGGTCATATAGGAGAGGCGGCGCGTTGCCCTGCACCGCGGCCGGGTACGCCCACCCTTGCGCTGGCACCCGTGCCGGTGTTCAGGCACAGCGTGGCAATGACGGTAGATTATTTCAGACACACACCAAACCAGCCAAACCACCCCCCGGGTGCCCCAAAAAGGCAGCAGGATGCTCCTGCACACACCAGCACACCCCGTGTCTGCTACCGAGGGGTGAGCCGGGCAGGCGACCTCCTTCTGCACCGCCACGCTCTCCTGCGGCACACACCAGTGCCTGGCCAAAGCCTGGCAAGTTGTTGCTGGTAAGCCTAGAAAGGGTCGCTTTTATCGCATGGTCTCTCTTATTGCTCTCGTGAGCTCCGTTTCCTAAGGAACCAAAGCTTACGTGAGCGTTGTTCGGTCCATCTCCCCCTCCGGCTTCTCAGCATCTTGGACCATTTCAGCCAGATGTAGCTCCCCGCAGTTGCTAAACACTCTACTCTTTCTTGCTTATAAAGCAATAGGGTAATTTACACGCTTAAAAAAACCCAGCCTCATCCCTGCTTTTTGCAGAACCACCCCTGTAGCAGGGTGCTGCCTCTTCTTCTCTGACAGGCCAGCAACTGCCTGCTCTTACCTTACACTCGACTGTGGTGCCATCCTGCTCTGCGTTTGTACAGGGCTTAGCACAGCATCACCTTGACCACCCGCAGGTCTTCACCTGGAAAAAGCCAGGAGAGCTCCCCTGGTAGTTGGTGGAAATATAAACAGGAACATCAGCCAAAGACGTGGGCTGCATTTGGGGAAAAAACAACGGTGAAATAATCTTCACGCTGGCCTGCGTGAGAGAAGCTGAGATGGCAGCTGGCTACCATCCTGACCGCACGCATTAGCTGGCTCAAATCTTCCCCAGTGCTAAAAGCAGCTCTTGATTTAGCTGATAATGCCTTTGCAAGAACAGAGTTTCGATTCGACTATTTTACTTCACGTGCTTGTCTCGTCAGCAGTTAAAGCATGCTGCAGGAAGCACCTATGGCACTTCTCCCCACCTGCCAGGAGATGGTTTCACACAACAGCTTCGCATCACCCATATCGAGTTGCTCCCACAGTACGATCAGACCGTCGCCAGGGCTTGCGTGACGAAGGGCATCCCACCGCCCCCAGCGTGATGCTCTGACCATGGAGCAGGTCCAACGGGAGGGAGCGGTCTCCCACCTCAGGACTTTCAGACAGCACAAACCAGCACAAGCGCTGATGGAGCAATGCGGATTCACACCAGCCAAGGCAGAAATAGGGCAGGGAAAAAAGAAACACCCCACCATTGCCTCTCTTGCACCTCTCATGGAAGCCCAAATCCAGGAACGACCTGCTGCCACGACCTTGAGACCGCTACAGTGCCCTGAACTGAGACTTTGCAGATGGCTCTTTAAGCCTTTTCACCAGCATCAATCTCTCTTCCACTTCAACGTCCTTCCCCGCAAGGGAGCTGCAGCCAAGCCCAAGAAGGCTGTATTGCAGGGCAGTGATTTATTGGCATAGGTAAGTATGTGTACGTGAAAGGATGCTGGAGAAAACGCCTCTCCTTTGAGGAGCATGCTCTCTTTCACTACTTTATCCCCAGTGGCTTGCAGCATAAAAATCTTGCTGACTGCACAGAAGATGCCCTGTTCTCCTGAGCCTGCGGGCCCAGCACGGACCCCCCCTCTCCTCTAGCAGGGTCAGGGGATGCAGTCCCACAGCAGGCTCTGCTAGCCCCAAAGCACAGCATTTAACTGGTGATCGCTCCACTGGACTCTTTTAACAGCTGTAATGCCAAATATATCGTGTGAGGGTCCTACTCTTCCTAAGGCAGAGAGCCACCATCCCCAAGAACAGCGACGGGAGATGTGCTTCCAGTCTTTCCCAGGACCAACCCTCCTAACCTCACAGCACCAGCACGTCTTTGTAGGGTTGGGACGGGCTCTCGCCTCCTCTGATCCTGGCTGATGGGCACAAGCCGTCCTCGGCACCGCACCCCACCAGAGCAGGCTGCAGCACAAACGAACCGAATCGTCCGTCCCAGCTCCGAGGGACACAGCCCGTGTCCCCTGCAAAGCCCTCTCTGCTCCCCAGACCCCCAGGCTGTGCTCTGCCAACAACTGGGAGGAGGGAGTGCTACTGGCCAGAGAAGAGGGGGTGTTATTTCTGCGAGATTAAAGAAGGTAACAGAAATAAGTCAACCTCTCAGAAATTCTCAACATATCACAATTCAAAGATAAAACCATTAGACTGGACACTTCTTGTGTCAGCAATTTGACCTTCTGAAATTTTCTATGCACTTTTTTTTTTTCTATGCACAAATCAAAAGTGGGCGAATAATAAGTTTGTTAATTCTCTAATTGCAATTTGGAGTTGTGAATTCACTGAAGCTGACCGTTTCCTGCAAAAATTTCTGACAAAAAAAAGGACAAAAAGCATTTTGCAGGGCAATTCCTGATCACCTTCCCTTCGCTGCAGTTCTGAGCAGCTGCGACCCTGCGGTCTCCCATCTCCTTCCTTCCCTCTGCGCCCTCACCCTCTCTTCTTGCAAACAACCACAGCTCAGAAGACTCCGCCTGCCCCCAGCCACCCATCGTCCCACCAACACCACGCAACCAGATCTCCTCTCCCCTGTGCAACACCCACCATCGGGTTTTACTGCACGCGCTTGCGAAGCAGAGGGGACGGTTCACATACGGCTTCACGCTCCCTTCTGCGCCAGCAGCTCCTTAAAAACCGTATGCATTAAGGGCTTTGCAAATGACACAGAAGCCCTCAAGCCAACGCTTTATTTCTTTGCTCTGGTTACCTGGCAGACTCCCCCCCCAGTGCTAGGGGCTGTCTGATGTGCAATAAAACCCGTGCCCTTCTGGGTTGCTGTTAGCACTGGTTTGCTCTCCAGGTGCTGCTCAGCCCTGTAATTCAGCAGCGTGCGCAGTGGGAGAGAGGAGCTTTGCTTCTGAGGTTGTGAAAAAAAAACAAAAAAACAAAAAACAAAAGACAAAAAAACAAAAACCAACCAAAAAACCCACACGGCAGAGCTGGTGTCACTCTGACACTCATAGCTCCCCACTAGCTGGCTGAAATGGGGTAAGAGACAGCAGAGGATGAGGTCTGTCAGTTAAAATAATTAGGTTTTAACTGCAACGCTGCTCACCACTTTGTCTGATCAGGCCCAAAATAAACTGCATTACATCACTGCAGGTCAGACTGAACTAATAAGGGTGTCTTTCTCACACTGAGAAAGAACGTATTTATGTCCCGTGCATTTTCTCTAGTGTTTTGCAGTCAGAGCTCTTTCCAACTGTGCAAGTGCAGGGGAAAATTAATTCAGACTGCTGCCCAAATTATGCAAGAGCCACATGGAATGGAAAGTGCGTATTAACAGATTTTACTATTTTAGGGTATTCT
>JAVJGG010000061.1:13426342-13452458 GCA_035590195.1 Aviceda cuculoides
ATTCTTTCATGTCTCGTAATTTATTTTGCCATCATATTTGCAGACAAATACAAAATAACATATAAGCCAAGTAATATTTAGGGTGTCGACAGAAGATAGTACAAGCAAATAGGCACCTTCAGACAAACGCTACCCTTTGTAAATACCTGGGTAAACCTAGAGCTCACCTGAATAATGACAAGACGATCTAGACCATAGTGCTATAAATACAGGAATACAAGTCAACAGAGGCTAATGCCCCAATCATCTTTGACTTTGCTAATATGCCCAAAATCTTGCCTATACCTTCTAGCTTTCTCAGTTGCTCCGATGGGAGCTCTCAGGCCATCTAAGGCTGCAGTAACACCGTATTATCTTACCCTGCAGTCCAACAGGCCATCCCACCCAGCTATATAACTACCAATCAAATAACCAAAGATTCCTCCAACTTCCACCCCAAAGGACAGGGTTAAATCTTCAGCTGGTGTAAATCTGAATTCCTCCACCATTTTTATGGGATCTATGACAATTTACACCAGCTGAGGAGCTCCAACCTCTTCTAACTAAAGAATGAAAGCAGTGATGCTTGTTGGCATTTATTACCCTTCTGCCTTGCAAATGATGCATTCCCATCCTGAACGCCCTTGGGAACCAAACGTCTCAACATGAAAGATGGGCAACAGCATCTGCCACGAGCGAGGGAAAACCGCTGTTTCCCAGTCCTACTGCAAGGGAATCGTACTGGCACGCAGAGCCGGTAGCAGCACTTTTTGTCAGCTGTACCCTACTGTGAATTTTCTCCTGTTCCTGACTGCTCTTCCACCATCTGATAAATTAACAGCAATAGGATTTACTGGCCTATTTATGGGAAACACGAGAAGGCAGCGAAGTGGCAGAAAGCTGCCCTTGATGCTGCTGCTGTTTGTGCCCAGTTTACCCCGTGCCTCGCTGGAAAGCATATTGCGCTGGAAAGCACCTACACCCTGGTCTAAGAGCATATAAATCATTGCTGAACTATCTCAGGCAACGCTTTCGAGGAAAGGGTGGCAACCGCTTTTGCACAGCCCAGCATCTCTCTCTGTCACCGGAGACACCCATCAGCCCCCTCCGACTGCACCAGCCACGTCCATCCCGTGCAGAGACGCTTTCACGGTCCCAGCAGCGAAGTTAAGCCATTTTTCCTGACAAGCATTAAGAGATTACACGCCTGGCGTTAAGAGCTCTCCCACTTCATTTGCTAATGTCAAAGCAAAGACCCGAAGATGTGTTGTCCCTGCCCACAACCCCTCCCCGGCTGGGCTTCAGCGTGTCGCAGGGCACCGATTCCTCCTGGCGTCCCGGCGGTAACGAGGTGGGTCCATCAGGAGCCAAAGCCAAGTTCGCAGGAGCAAACGACTCCCTTTTGCTCTCTCTTGGCCACAGGCACATCCCATTCTCTTGTCTGTGGCCTGAGATGCATTAGAGCAACCGGACCTTGACCAGTTCATGGTATTACAGTGCTCCAGCCCTGCAAACGCTGTTCCCCTTGGCTTCCTTCACGTCTCCCTTGGTTAACATAAATCCATTTGATTAAGAGGAATCAAAAGCACCCAAACGAATTAATTTTCAGCAGGACTTTTAGGGAGCATTGCCATTACCGCTGCTTATCAACAGCAGGGCAAAATGTCCAAGTTTTTTAAAATTGATCAACATGTTTTTAAAAATTATCAAACCTTTCAATTACCTTGAGATCCAGATTAGACTTTGATGGCAATTACCACCATCCTCCACTTCTAGGAGAATTCAGCACCCATGCCCCATTAAGCTCTGTAAAGAGGGATAATTAGCTGGAGACTGACAGTAATTTAGCCAGTTCATTTATCAGAAGGGATAAAACCAACCTGAAACATGTTAATGTGAGGGTCTTAAAACTGGTATTATTCTGTGCTGTTGTGCAACAAATGTATCGCTAGTGGAAGGGACGTGGACCACGACGTTAATTGGGATTGCTGGGGTGTAAATAAAGTTTTGCTTCATAAAGTCTGGCTAGGGCGAACAAATTATTTAGCTCTCACACTACAGCTGAATTAAGAGCTCAAATGTATAAAAGGGTGTATCTAAGAATCGATAGTGGATCACCAAAACATTTAATCACTGCTTTACTAATCTCCCTGCACTATCTGAACTCAAACCAACTCCTCACACTAAAATCAATGGCACTAATATACTCATTAACGAAGGCTCTTTCAGAGGAATGAAACCATCAGAGTTTGAAAAACTAACTGGGGGCAGAGAAGCTGAAAGCTGTAAATAGTGCGTGGGCTTGTGCTCCGAGGTTTCCTGGGGCGGGGAGCAAGAAACCCTCTAAAAATTCCCTTAGAGGAATTTCCACCGCAATCTCCTACCGAGGGTAAGAGGCTGTGACGACACGTAGAACAGCACGTCCCTGAGGGGACATCCGATGGGGGCACTGAGCCGAGACCCCTGGATCCACAGCCACGGCTCCTCTCCAGGGTGAGGCTGGAGAGCTGGCTCCGACCCCCGGCGCCGCCACGCCGGGGAGTTCTGCGTGGGCGAAGCATCTTTCTCCCAGTTCTGGTTCCGCTCCCTCGCATCGCTCTGTATCTCACGAGGCAGACGTTTCCCATCAGTTTGGGGGCTACGCAAGCCCTTTTGGGGCAGCTGTTGCCTTTGCCTCCCACACTGCCTCGTATTTATACTCTTCGCCAGCAGCTACCACATCCTCCAGCCAGGCTTCCCTGCGTGACTCCCCCAGCTCTGACCTGCACATCTGACACTCCTGTCCTGAGATTCATTTCTCCTAAGTCTGTCAGTTCGGCTGCGATAGCTTCTGCTCAGCATCTACAGGCTCCAGACAGTCTCTCCCCAAAGGATATTCTGAAAGACATTGAATTTCTGACCAGGGTTTCGTCAGGCTGCCTGGAAAAAGATGTTGCTCAAAACTATTCAAAGATAGCATTTTCTTATTTTTTATGCAATTATTGAACAAATATCAGAATGCAAAATTGCCCCTGGAATTGGAAAATGGAATTAAATCTTCCAACAAGCATGAGAAAATGGATACCGATGTCTCTATTAGCAACTAAATGTTTCATGCTTAGAAACTGGTAATCTAACACCCCTCCAGGGAATTCAGAACGGTGAGAAAAAATGGTCTAAGACAGCATTAGAAAGGAAAAGCAATATGCATACATTCAAGTGAGACACAAACTGGATGCAGGGTGGGCAGGAAGGCGTCCTTGTGTTGGTCCCACCTCGGTGCATTTGCAGTGGAAAGCAACGGCCCAGATCCTCTGTGGTTCCCAGCCGCGCTGAGCCGGGTATAATCCGGCACGGGAGGTCGTCCCATGCAGGGCGCATCCTCCAAGCCGCTGGCGTGGCCACGAAGCTGTATCGACCCCTGCAAGCGGCAAGAAGGGCAGAGCCGGGACGCGTGGTGCGGCCGAGCTTCTTCTGCGACGCCAAGCTCCAGCCCGTCCCGCAGGGCTCACGGACAGAGCGGTCCAGACCAGCTTTGGCGGCACTGGTTTACACCAGCTGGGCGAACTGGTGGTCCAGCACCGCATACAACGCAATGGTGAAACACCCCATTTCACCCGAGCGGTACGAGAACTGTCCCAAGGCACGGAGGAACATCTCTGTTAGGGATGTGGCTTAGTAGTGGTGGACTTGGCAGTGTTAACGGTTGGACTCGATGATCTTAAGGGTCTTTTCCAACCTAAATAATTCTATGATCTCCAGCATGCTGCCTTCCTACAGGACACGGGATTTTCCCTGGGCTCCCTTTTCAAGCCACAAGCTGGGAAACAACCAACTCGAGGCGTAACAGCCCAAGACCCAAAACCAGCGTCATTAACCGAGTTACATCCTGCAGTCCAGAAGAAGGAGCACCGTTTGGCACGGGGTGAAGTACGGGCCTGCAACCACACCTGGGGGCTGTTATGGTTCAGCAGAAGGGAAAAGTTGGCACCAGTCTGGTGTGTGTCCCCGGCTTTGTTTGGCTGTAACACTAACCTGGTCATCCTAAGGAGGAACCACCTGGCCAAAGCTCCCCTTTGAATCTACTGTTCAGAAGAATCAACAAATGGTGTCCCAGTTGCACGGGTCATTTGCACAGCTCCTGTGTTGGATTTTAACGATGGCACAATTCTCAAAGACAATATACAACCTCAAAGCACTCATACACAGCCTACGAGACGCCCACCAGCCTGCCTTCCCTTCCCCTCCTCCTCCCAAGAGCACTGCTCATTTTAAATGGCTTACCCTGTTCTCTCTATTCTGCTTTTAACGGCTTTTGAACTTCAAAGAGAGGGGGAGAAAACCCTATCGCTTCACCATGCAGCTAAATATTATGCAGCCACATTTCTGAAGAACACCTACAAAATTTGTTGCTAAAATAAAGCCCTGTTTGAACTGTTCTTACAATATTTTTCAGAGAGCTCAGAACATGCTGCCCTTCTTCCCACACAGCACTGAAGCACCTACTTCACTTTAACCAGGTACACACTCTTCTTGGAGTCGAAAGGACTAATCGTGTGCTTAAAATTATGCATTTGCCTGAAGTACCTGGTTGAATCCGAGCTTTTATATCTAGAAGTTGCATGGTATAAACTGGAAACATTATTCCTGGGCAAACATTATACACAAGCTGGCAGATATATTCCAAAATTATCTAAGAAATCAAACTATTTACTGTTAATAGAACATGTCCAACTCCAGCAAACCGCTTTGAAAATCTGCAATAAAAATGTGCATAATGTACTATATATGAATATGGATACCACACACACCCTATGTGCATGCCTCGTGTATACAAAACAGCAGAGCAGAAATGCTTTAAACATAAATTGAGAATATATGAGATAAGATTTTAATTGTGGTTTTAGTAACAGCAAACTGCTGGAGCTACCTGCTTATTATTAGTCTTGAAAAGCAGCATGAAAATAATATTTTAACCTTTCATATGTAGCATGGTCTTTGCTAATAAAATTATCCCAGAGTCATCCAAGCACATAGCTGGTGTCAACTACTTAATATGCTGAATAAATTAAATGCCACTTACCTATAGCAAAGAAACACCCAGCTAATTTCATGCACTTTCATGCCAGTCCTGACGCTGCCACAGCAACACAACAAACACGGTTGAGCCCTGTGTCTCCTCTCCAAATCCTGCTCTTCTGCAAGAAAATCATCCCCCCTACTGCTCCGCTACTCCCCCCTTTGCAAGGCCACCGTCACTCTGCCCAGCGCGGTGGGAGCGTTGAAACGAGCTCTCACACCCGCTGGGTCTTGGCAACTGCAAAACACTGGGCATTTATTATACTACAGGGAGGCCAGGTCCCGCTGACAACGCCTGAAGTGTTGTGGAAAGACAGTAACGGAGATTCGGGAAGAGTGGGGGACCTGGCACATTTATCTACCGTTAACCAAACCACGCTAATAATCTTTCCACAGCTAAAGTCACCTTGATGAGACAAACACCCTTATCTCCATTTCAATGCAGCTTCGTGCCTCCTGCTACCAGAAACGAGCTCACTGGTGCTTTATCTGACTTGCTGTTGGTAAACAGCCCATGGAAGTCAACAGAAAGACTCTTGATAACTGATTTATTTCCATCAGGTATTAAAATTCCCGGTGTTCCCAATCAAAACCGGGGAATGCCAGGAGGGACCTTTCCCAAAAAACCACACTTTCTCCTCCTACTTAGTGACATAAGAACAATAATCAATATAAAGAACATACAAACAGAGAGATGAAAAAAATGGAAGGTGTTGGACATCAAAAAACTTATCTGTCAAAAGTGTCTTTTGCTACCTGCAGAATAAGGTTCCTGCTTCTCGCTGTGAATGAACTCTTTTCGTTCGTATTTGGCTCTGATCCACTGTTCCCGCAGCAGCCTGGGAAAAAAAAAATTACAGAGAAAAGAAAACATGATCCAAGATACACTGAGGAAGAATCCAGAATCATTAATTCTTCAGTCGAAATACAAGTGTGATTTAAAAGTCCTCCAAAAATTGCATTGTACAGTCTGGAGTCAAGAGTTTCTTCTGTTTACTGTTGGACAACAATAAATCATTTCCTTAAGTTTCCAATAAAATTGGACGTACATTTAATAAAATTTACAGATTTAGCAGAACAGCCTGTTCCCACCCACCCAATCAGCATCTGTACAAAATTCCCTCAGTATATGAATGACTTTAAACCTAATTTCCTCAGACTATATTCTTCAGTAAATGGGATCAGTAAATGAAAAAGCCAACAAACTGCACACAAAAGAAAAATCTTTGCCCTGAAGCTATCAATATGAAAGCAGAAATTAGGTATGCCTTGCGCGATGCATGTACACGATGGCCTCTCAGCAGTCAAAGCTGCAGAGATATTGTCTCCTCGTCACGCATGGACAGCTATTAAAAAAAAAACTGTGATGCATCAGGTTAAAATTATACTTGTAACAACTAGGGGAAGCCCAGCCCAAGGATGGGTGAAACTTGTGACTCCGTGAACACGAAGCTTGCTGCAGGGTATCGTGCACCTCCCAAACAGGGAACAACAGGAATTCAAGCGAGAGGTGACCTCTTCGAAATGAAAGGGACATTGGACAGTCATATCCCAGGCCCTAGCCAAGCTCTTGGAAGGAACTGGGGTGTGAAAAGCGAAAAAGCCTCAAAAAGACCAGGAGAACACGGCTGGGTAAGGATGCGAGGGCTGAGCCCTGCGGAACACAGGACCTAAACACCGGCGGGCGGTGAGAACCCGCCTGGCAGAGCTCTTCCAAACTCATAGCCTGTACTGCTAAGTCTGGGAAAGAAATCCGACGTGCATGGCAGGAAACATGCCTATTACTAAGTCCTTTACTTTTCATGTTGAAAGTGATACCAATGATTTATACACCAAGACCTTAACTTCCAAAAAGGGAAAAAATACCCCCAAAATTATGAATGCTTTTTTGCTATTTTATCTTAGCATGAGTTCTGGAACTAATGAAGTAGTTTAGATGTAGAATATGCTAGAAATTACTTCAAACCATTTTTAACTGCACTTAGTTCTTAATTGCCCTAGAACCTTAAATAGCCCAAGCAGGCAGAAATCACATGCAGAAATAAAGACATGTGTCATCCCAGCTTCACAGCAGACATTCTGAAGTGGCCTACACTGATGACAGTAAAAGATCCCCCAGCATTGGGTGTTGCTCTGTAAAACCCATCACACTTCAACACACCAACTTCTCTGCCAATGAAAACTGTTGATATTGCCTAATTACCTTATCTTTTTTGCTGACTATACAAATTTAATGCTACCTTTTCAGCAGACACATTCCAGAAATGCTCAAAGATAAGTGCACTAACATTGCTTACGAAAATTCATCTGCAGGTACAGCAAACACATTCATCGCATCTGCAAGATATTATTCTAATGACAATTATGGCTGTAATCGGTTTCCTGGCAGTAAAGGAGGAAATAATTCCATATATTTTGTCCCACCCACTGTTTTGTCTCCTTGGTTGGGGCGCCAGCCCTCGCCCACATGGCTCAGGGAGCACCATCACTTCCTTGCACCCAAAACTCAACTGTGAGCTTCTGCTGTAACAGAAATAATGCACCAACTCTGCCTTTCCCCCTTCTGTTCCTGTTTTCATGACTGATCTTTAGTTGCTACACACACATCTGCAAGTTTGACTGTGAACTCTGAAGACGAACACCCATCTCCCTTCTGCTGTCGCCCTGTGCTACGCTCTGGTTCGGGTACAACCCATCTCCAGTTCATCTCAGGAGGTTCAGATCATTCTGAAGAGGTGTGCAAGGGGGCTCTTCTGGCTTGAGCAGGATGCTCTTTCTGGATCCAATATCCACAACGTGGCAGCCTGCAAACGTAGAAGACTGATGACCCAAAAGGTAGCACTTAATTGCCTGTTTCTATACTTCTGCCACTCATCAACAAAGCTACCAAAACTTAATCATAGAATCAACACAAATGCTTAAATTTGTTACCCTTCTTGCAATTTTTCCAGCCTGGCTGCCGCAGACAGCTTGTTATCACCATAGCCAAACTTGGACCATTTCAACAAGATGATTAGGGATTTAACTAGGAGGAAGCAAATTCACACCACCCTCGGCTCCAGCTGACTTCAGTGGATTCAGCAGGAGCTGCAGCTGTTCTGCGTCTCTGAAAGTCAGCCTTCCAGTACGAACGCTTAAATACAGTATAAATTAAGGTTCATGTGCAGCAGTGGGAAAACACTCTTGCTGTATAATGCAAATACTACAACAGATACACTCTGCTGGTCTCACGCCTTAGGGAACACCGCTCTGCAGTGACTTATTTCCCACGACACTGTCAACAGCCGTGGTTCAATATCACCACAGCTTTTGTGCAAGAGAGCACAAATTGGGCAGCCGGGAGGCACCTCGCCCAAAGGGCTCTCCTGAGAAGCTGCAAAACGCTTTCGATAACCTCTCCCAGCATTTGGGCCAGAACACGAGTGGCTCCGATGGCAACTCCCAGGACAGACAGGACTCCAGCCGTGCCGTTTTCCTGGCTCACAGCAAGCACTTTCTGACAGCTCACATCTTGTTCCCTTTTCCTTATCATCACAAACCCATCCTCTTTCAGAAATAATTTCCCAAAACCCAAGATACACCAAGAGGAGCCCACCACTAGGACCACTCAGCACAAGGCCAGCAGCTGCAGCTTCTGCTCCCGTGGTTATTTATAGAAAGCAGAACAACTCCAGCAAAGGAAACAGAAACAAAAAGCCAACAAGGATGGCAAGGAGTCTGGCATCTCCCTTCAATGCAACAGAGAATTCAAGCAGGGACTTGACCATGCTCACTCTCCTGGACTGGAGGCAATCCTGCCATAAAAAGCTGCTTTTGTATCTGGTGTTAAACCCTAGTTTCACTGTCACAGCTTGGATGAATTTAAACAGGAGCAGGAATTTGTCCTGATATCTATGGGAGCTGAGAGCAACTGGAGGGCAGGGACCATCCCGAGGTCCCTCAAGCCATGCAGCCTTCTCCACCGTTTTCAGTGGACTTCAGACCTGATCTCCATTTCATTTTAAGTATGCCTTCAGGGGCCTTTTAAACATCTGTTGCTGTGTTTTAGTTGAAATGTATTTTTCCTGAGGTGAGTATGTATGTAAATAACTGTGGGTGGACATCACATGCCGAATACTGGACTCTCCATCCAAACCCCGCCTTTGATTTTGACAGGAGTTCGGTGAACAGAAAGGACTGTAACAACAGCTTCATGGTATTTTACTGCATTTCTGGTGATGGGATAACGTAGCAAATATGCTATTCGTGTTTGTTAGAAAAATATAAGTGCATCATTCCTAAACTGCAGAGATGCACAAGCTTTTGGGATGAACTCCAAAAGCTTTAACAGCCCACCTAAAGTCTGGCAGGCTGCTGGTTACAGGGAATGTGTCATTTTTTTGGCAATTAGAACAGAAAGGTCTTTGTAATTATCAAGATAAAAACCTGGGAGGAAATAAAAAAACCCCACAGCACCAAAAAATAAAACCCTAAGGAAAAAACACATTTCCAACAGAATAAGGGAAAATTTGTCCCCCAAATGGAACAGAACTGGGTTGCACTGGGGAGGCGGCAGGTCCAGAGGCCAACAAAGCACAGCCAACACCAAGAGCTCCAAATCTCATTTTAGGTACTTGTTCGCTTGCCTGGCCACCCACCTGAAAACAAGTGCTGTCTGTCAAAGGGCCAGCAAGGAAGGTTTCAGAAGAAGCCAGTGGAGCAGTTTTATCTTGGTCCCACATACCCAAAGCCTTTCGTTCGCAGCAAAGAACACCGCAGGAAAAGCTGTTCAAGCAGTTTAATATCAAATTGTGGCTGTGTGGCTTCATTGTGCTCTACGGAGGTGCTGGCCAGCCAAATTTATAGTCTCCTATTTATTGTTACCCAAGACCCTCAGCTGGGCTGGCTTTCCTAGGACGCAGTATGATGCACGCACCACGGATGCTGCGCGGCTGCTGTGGCTTTTTGGAGACATACAGCAGACAAGAAGCCCCAGCCAGAGGTGAAAGCAGCCCAAAAAACATCAAACACCATCTACTACCACCCTCTAATTGCATCTTTGTGAGCCACCATCAAGTCCAACAAAGACAAAAGAAATGAATGTCATCCAGGAACACCATTTCCAAAACCCAAATTTGTAGCTTCTGGAATTTGTCAGAGGTTTTTCCAGCAAAAAAACAATCTGCTTTCCACAGGCAGCTCTGTGGACGCAGCTATGCCAAGTTTCTGTCAAACAACTGTTTTAATGAAATTTTAAGTCCGAGTCCAAATTTTCATTCAGACTGCAAGGAGAGCCACTGCAGTGTAGACTAAAAGCCTGTCTAGCTTCACACTCCACCTCTGCATCTCCTCCTATCTGGTAAGTCCTTGCTGTGAGGACTTGCTTTTAAAGGGCTTTATGGAGGCATGAGACAGCTGTGGGGCTTCTTCCAGGCGCTCTCTGCATCGTCCCAGCTTGAAGAGCCCCAGGAGTGATCTGCCATCCACCCCCCAAGACCAGTGGCCAACAGCAAGCTTCTGGAGGAGAGCTAAAAGACAGGGGGGTTGGCTATCAAGGCATAAAAATCTTGCATTATGGATCTGAAGAAGTTAAAGCTGAATTTGAGTATGCGAAATCATAACATGCTCAATTAAAACGCTAACTGGTTCCTTTTTTGTTTGGTTGTTTTACACGCACGGTCCAGTTCACCACAACGTGATTTTTCAGAATGGTTAAACACAGATTAAAAACATGTAGGAAACAGCCTGTGTCAGTACTATCTTAACCTTGTAGCAATTTCCTTTGGAAATTAAAGGAATCAATATGAATTAACATGCTTACGAGCTAACAACAAAGCGAAAATGAACGACAAGCGGAGAAGACCCCGTGGCCGGTTCGGACTGAAGAAGCGGGCAGATCGCGGGCACTCGGCTGACGGCAGGGCGGTGCTCAGGCAGAGACCTGCTGAGACCGAGTGCCCAGTTTGAGCCACCACAGGAGGCTCCAGCGCTTGGGAACCGATGAGCAGCCATTCCGAGAGGCCACACGGCAGCACCTCAAGCTTTACACCCAAGACATTAGGCACTTTTGCAAGCCATGGATGGAAAATCGGAAGACCCTTATTAATAAGTAGGAGCTGGAGCAAAACACTCAACTTTACCCCTCTGGACATTAAGCATTAAAGAAGTTTATAGATAAGGTACCAGCAAAAGGAGGAGACAGAGGAAGAGGAGACCAGGGGAGAAGTTTGCATCGTCGACCATCATTACGCCCCAGGCACGGGAGGGGAGGGGGCCAGACTGACCTTCAGACACCAGACTAAGGTGGTGGGCTTGGGAGCTCCTCTACCAAATGAGCCAAACTTTAAGTGATAAAGAAAAAGAAAAAAAAATCCAGGTATTTACTACGCAGTTTCCTCTCTGCACTTTTTAACTGTACCGTAATACAAGCCACTTCTGCTAACAACTGTTCTTCTTCAGATGACTGTATAGATGACTGCTCAATATGTGAGCCTTACTGGGATACATCCTCTCTCTGACTGATGTCTCATCGCTTTCCGGATAAGACAACCACCCAGTACAACTCAAGCCATTTCATTCTGCCCCATTTTTCCTACCAAGGTACTCAAATGTACTGGCAGTCAGGATATTTAAGCGTTCTGCATAAGGAGCAGATGCAGCTCCCACTTACCCAAGCACAGAGAGAGGAGCAGAGCAACGCACTGCAGCTCATATGCAGTTCTGCAGAACTATGCTGTGTGTTCCCAAATCAAGCAAAAAGGCAACAGAAATTGCCATCAAGTATTGGGCAGGGATACGGATGTATTTTCAGTACTGCAAAAGCCCAGTAAGAGCTTGTCTCCATCTTCTTCCATCAGTTTTCGGCCAAGCACACGACTGAACAAAGCCTTTTGCTTCTGCTTTTACTCAAAAGTGATGCTACCCCTGTTGCTCACTGGTGACCCAAACCTCAGCCCTGTGCTTGCAGTGTCTGCCCCAGAAAAGGCTGCTTTACAGCTTTCAGTCTGCTGCCATGGTGTACAAAGCTGTGCCGTGACCACTTGTGAACATCCAAAGAGGGGTTTTGTGGTTTAAGCTCCTCGCTCAAGGCTCTCTGGGCCAATGCTGCAGGGGTGTAGGAACATCCCAGAGGCTGGGATTCATTTCAGCCTCAGGGACTCCCCAGTGGTACAGAAGTTGGCTGCTCTGCTCCTCACTGCTCCTGATGCGTGGGCCAAGCTGCTGGCAGACAGAAGATGAGAGAAGAGGACAGAAGGGGATTTTTTTTTTTTTTTTTTTTTGGGTGGGTTTTTTGCCTATGCGCAGCTGGTATATTTTCCCTGGGTAATTCCAGAGCACCCCTCCAACTTCTCTAACCTTCGCCAAGTGTCTGACAGAGCCAGGAAGCCACAATGGGGTTTCTGGAGGATGCAGAAGCCAGATGCAGCAGGCAAACACCACGTATTTCCCAAGGAGTCAAACACAACATCGTGGGCCAGAAGGAAAAAGGACAACCTGGCACTGCAGCACTTCTTCCCTCTTGCTCTGAACTTTGCAATTCTTCAAGCAACCAAAGTAGAGGGATTGCAAAAGTAGCATTATAAAACTAAGCAGCTTCAAACAAACAAACAGCCCGTCCTTACTACAGCTCGTATGTTAGCGTCCTGCCGCGCCAAGTCCGAGGGCAGCTCCCACAAAGCCTGCCCCGTCGCCGCAGCCGGCCAGCACGGGTTGTCGTAATTAGAAGCATCAAAACCTCTTGATGCTGCAGAATGTGGGTCGGCACACAACGGCACTGGTGCTGGATGGAGGTGTCATCCATCGCGATGTTCCCAGCTTACAGCCCTGGGTAACGCCAACTCACGCTATTGCAGTGACTGGACTGCAGCGAGGTGGGAAGAAAGCTAAATATATACCCCTTTAAGAAGCAACACTCCCCTGCTCTTGTTTAGCATGCATCCGCTCAAAGGCATGAAGAGCCTCTAACTAGAGGAAGAAAAATACAACCTGGCACACCATCCTCAAAACATTCCCAACATGCAACATACCCACAGCTGCTTATACCGCAGCGGTGTCAGAAGGAGATCTGTTACTGCAGGTGGTCGCATCTATCCCGAGGCACCCTGCTGCTACTGCAGAGACCCAGCAGCGCTGGTCCAGGGAACACCTACACGAGCAGAGCTCCAGGCTCGGTTCAGAAATCAGGGCATCCAGGCTGAAAATTGTCCCAGTGCAAAATATGCACAGGTTGGGAGGACAAAAGGGCCAGAAATCGGTCTTCCCCGTGTGCTCGCAGACGGCTCCGACAGGGCTGCGGTGGGAGCTCAGCCACGGCTCGCAAAGCTCCCCAGAGTGCAACTGCACCGCAGCACGCAGGAAGAAAAAAATATCGTGGCGGCAAAGCCCGAGCTGCACTATCAAAGGAAGAACCAGCCGCAGACTTCTCTGCCAGCCCGAGAGCAGAAGGAATGAAAATGCTTGTGGTCTCTAAGCTGCCCGAGCTGCAGGGCAAGCTTTCGCTCTCTCTCGCCCTGAGCCGTGCAAGGGGAGTTGGACGCAATTTGCACGCAGATCGCAGGACGCCCCAAGCTGCAAAGGGACCTGCCCCACTTCCAGCACCAGCTCTGCATCCCCTTGGGCAGGGAGGGGGCATGGAAAAGAACCAGGACTCTGCTCCGGAACAGCTTGAATCTCTAATAGGCCCCTACCCTGTAAGGACAAAACAGTAGCTAAGGCTGGAGTGCAACATCTAATTGAATTTAACTGAGACTTAAGAGTAAACAACAGTAAAATCCCCTAGAATTGCGTTTCTCCTACCGATGACAACTCGGTGAAAAATCTTGCTTCTCCACCCTTAACGCCACAAGTACATGCAAGTCTCAAAATGGCACAGCCGACTGCTGGGATTTTGGAGCTCGGCGATACAAACGTGGTTCTGGATCCTCTCAGGACCACGACAGTTCACGAGAGCTGTCTGTTCACCAAGGATGGCATCCACCTCCCAGCCGCCGGCGGAGCCAGCAACTTCTGCTGCCGTCTGGGTGGCGTGCAGAGCTCGGGGCACCCTTCTTCTCCCTCGTACCAAAGAGACGCTAAGGAGATGGCAAAGGAAATAAGCATGAATAACACTCTGCCAAAAGATTTTTTTGTTTCAACCCAAGTCTGTGGAGAAGCAAGAGAGAAATCATCAGTGATTTTCCTTTTGTAGACCATCTTAGGAAGTGCAATTTATTTACACAGCAAGGTGCAAGAAGCAGTTGATGCACAGGGATGAGAAGGATGCTAGAGCCACCTGCGAGGGGCACCACAGATCCCATGGGGACATTGAGACATGCATCATAAAACTCTGGCCACCAAATCCTGCAGCACCAAGACACATCTGTCCTTGGGCTGCCAGCTCTGCAGCTCAGGGGACACAGAGGCAGGTTTCATGCACGGAGATGGATGGGTGAACGTCGTGTCCAGAGCGTGAAGAAAAGTAGGAAGCCTGGCCTGCGGTAGGTGGAGGAACAGCAGTCCTGTTGTCTCAGTGCAGACAGGCAGGAGCAGGCAGGTTTTGTCCTTGACTGTCACCCCTCCACCTCCTCCAGCCATCAGGTTTGAGGCATTATTTTTCCGTAATGAGTCCTTACTAAATCACAGCGCTATCTTTCAGATCCTCACTCACACAAGCACTTCTGAGTCCCCAGGAAACCCTACATGAAGCATCTTCCCCACTTCCCCTAAGTCAGGACCCAGGGGTGATGCTTGAAGACCAGTTCAAGGTGGGAAGAGAACCTGAAAGGACCTTAACTCCCAACATGGTCAAACATATGCAGGCCCTTCTGTCTCTCTGCCTTGGGAGAGACAGGGTTAAAAACCAAAAAAAAGTCACTTTGCTGAAGCTGTTTTTCTGAAATGAAGAAAAAAACCCCAAAACCAAAACAACTGTGCTGCCATGTTCAGCTGCATTTGCACCATCTCTTGCCCTGGAGCTGTGGGATCACTCCGGTTGGGAGCACCTTCCCGGTGGCTCCTCCTTGGGCTCCCTCCCATAACGGCAGAGGTATTCCAGCCATAGGAGGGCAAGAGGTTGGGGCTTTTTTTCCTAGAGAAAAATAAACCTAGCAAGACAATCACAACACACTCGGAATGTGCCCCTCCACAACACACGGTGGCTTTGCCAATCCACAAATCATTTCTGTACTTGTAGGAACCGTGGAAGCTGCTGCCAGAAGCCATTTTAGATCAAAATCAAGAACTGGGAACATTGCATAAATGGATGGAGGGTTTTTTTATTGTCAGGTCAGGCAGCACCAGTCACACCTGGGCCTTCCCAGTCGTAGCATTTGAGCATCATTAAGTAGGGGGTAATGGCTGCATCACAGAGATATTTCACAGGCACAACAGGCGCCCTCCTTTGCCTTTCCTAGAAAAGGCTTTTTGCGTGACATAGGAAGACAACAACTCTTCTTAATGGCTGTTACAAGAAAATTAAAAATATAGATAAAGTCACTTTGAGGATGAGCATAGGTACTCGTGAACACTTTGGCTCGCCTTCAGTACGATTTCAGATTTGGGGAACACAGCAGAGCCTTCCCACCCAAAGGCTAACACCTCATGCAGGGAGCCCTACAAACCCTCCCAGTACTTCTGGTTTGGGCACCTCTTATGATGCCCGAATACATCATCTGGCTGCTCAGAGCCTTGCACACCATTTCCACACCACCGACCCACACCTCCCTCTTCAACTAGTGACACCCAGTTAAAGCAGCAATATTGGGAGGCATCTTGGGGACCAGTACTCACTGGTTTGCTAATACTAAAATACTGGCTCTGGAAATTATGCTCTCCAGACCCTCTGTAAAGACTGGTTTCACAAAGTTACAAAACCCCCTTGGTACTCTGCAGGATTGGACCCTAAAAAACAATTTCAGTTCATCTCTTGCTCCCTGGATGGTACAGCATATTCTGGCTGCTCAGCCCTCTTGGTCTACAAAGTCCGTCCCAGCTTACTAGGGAGGTTTACTCCACGCTGTATGGGAGACAATACCTTTTCACTTGCCTTCATGGAGGAGACTGTCATTTAGGCAAAAAAAGAAAATCCACCACCTTGGCACTAAAACTCAGCATTTTTGCATTACAAGTAACCTAGCATCTCATATAGCAGATAAGCAAGTTCTGTTTTGATGCAGAAGGGCTGTTTGAAAAGGCAGAGGAAATAAATGGGTAGAAGTTGGCATTTTTGTAGAAACTTGGAAGAGTCGGGGGAACAGACAAACTATTGACTTCTCTGCATCATCTCAACTGTACTTATTTAATAAGATCCCATACATTGCATAAACTCTACCATATGCGTGCAGAAGAAAAAAGATTTTCAGGGCCTTTTATAAATGAAACCTCCTTTGTGGCTTAAAAAAAAAAAAATGTATCATGCTAAAACTAAAATATTACAGCCACTGCAGCTGCACAAACAAATAAATGCTGTTTACCAGCAAAGGTATTTACTTACTGACAGTCAAGAAATGTTGGCTTGTAATAAAACGGTGGCATTTTAGATTCATATTTTGCTTTTGCTACATTGTTTCCATTCGAGGCCATAAACTGTAAAAAGAGAAAAACCAGAAAGAATTAAAAAATGTTAACAGTATTTTCCTTTGTCCTCTTTTGTTTCTACAGAGTAATAAAATTATTGGGATGGGGCCTCTGTTCACTTTCTGAGAGCTTTCCCCAGGACTGTGCACAGAAGGGATGCTGCAAAGACTGTGCCTGCAAACCAGGGCTCAGGAATTAATATTGATTATTATTGCCAGGGCTCTCCCAGCTTAATACTATACTGGGGACAGGTCCACAACCCAGTCACACGTGCACGATCCCCACAGGAGCAGAAGGCAGCACATGGTGGCATTTCCCGCTCGCAGGTATGGGAATGAGATGGCTCCCAGGGAATCCAGCACAGAAATTAGGTAACCAGGGGCCAAAACCTGACGCCAACTTTAAGACTCCATGTGTTACAGCTCCAGTAAGGTAATAGTCTTCAACAATATGCCCATTGCTTTGGATCGCATCACTTGTTCCGAAAGGATAATTTTATTTTTGCAAAGCCATGCCAGCAACCTCAGAAAGGAGTTTGAAGTATTAAATAAATAAATAAATAAAGATTCTATATCTGCCCAGAGAGCCCTCCTTTCCTTCTGATCTCACATACAAATGGCCAGTTGAGCACGCTGCAAACAAACCCACGTATTTCCCTATTCATAAATTTTATTTAATGAAAGTCATTTTATAAGTGTAAAAAACCCCCATTCTTTTCCAGGTAGCCATGCTGAATACATTTCGTCTTGTATCAAATGCCAAGCATACACACATAACAAGCAGCTAAGCTTTTTTTTTTTTAATAAAGATCAATGACTGGTAGCATTCTTCACGCCTTTAAAGACACCAATAGTCAAAGCAGATAGGTTTCCTGGGTAGGCTTGCCTTTAGCAACAGCACCCAAATCTAGGCAGGTATGTGGCATAAGCAGAGAGAATTTGTACTGTGTGGGTTCGGTTCTTCAAGACGTGAGTTCAAGAGTCTTCGCCGCTAAGTGGAACAAAGCCAGAAATAGCTGAGCTGGGCAGGGGTGGTAGGCTCGAGATCTAGTCTACCAGCTAGGCTAGGCTAGAGGTAATGTAAAAAAAAACAGGAGAAGACAATTCATTTAAAATTAGTAATTTCTACATACTCTATTTCATTGACATTTTTACAGGGGTGGGGGAAACCTGCACGACTTCTCCATTTTTCAGTCAGCATCATGGACCTCATTCCCACATTCAGGAATTATCTAGACGTGTTTTGTGAAATCACGTTTGTCGTGGCATCTTTAGGAAGGACTCTGTTTTACAGCTTAGCTGGTAAAACGCAGCAACCCAAACTCACTGGTACTTCAAGTCTCAGGTGCACGTACCTCCACTTGAGCATCATCCCAGTCATCCAGACGGACTGACTTCACTTTGCTGACTTGGGGAATATTACGATGGATTCCTGAACAATTCAAGCAGATGAAGATCCCTAGGCTGTGGGATGCCCAGTCTGGGTCTGAAAGCAAGAAGGAAAGAGAGAATTGCACTGGACCAGTCTATCAGGTTCGGCGCAGGAGGAAGGAGAGACGGGGCAGGACAACGCATGGCATGGCAGGGGAGTTCAGGAGTCACCAGGTCCGAGTTCCCTGATTTTAAAGACATCAAATAAATATACAAGAAACTAGAGATACGTGCCAGTTTGACAGCAATACAAATTAAACTAACAATTAACAGATTTGCAATCTCAAGTGCAGCTGTTATTCATAAAACCCCAATATACAGACAATTGCATATGCCCAAGACCTCCAAAACACACTCCGCGCTCATGGGAAGAGAAGAGGTTAATGTCCATCTTTCACCAGCAAATCCCACCCAAGCGCTGCGTGGGACAGAAACTGCACAATTAAAACAAACAGCTCGGGGAAACCGCTGTGCTGCTCCCTCGCCTTGCTATGTTTTATTTTATTTTTTACAGTGGGAGCGCTCCACAGAGAGTCTTTCCTCCCACAGCTACAGCTGCCCAGCAGCACAGCCCTCCACGCCAGGAGGTTTCCAGCCCTTGCCTTAATGGAAAAACGCTGCCAGTGGCAGCTCTGTACTTTCTCTGAGCAAAACCACGCACTGTTTACAGCCCCGAGCTGACGTCTCGCACAAAGCACTTCAAACACAAGGCCCTGGCCTCCAAATTCCTCCTCGGGAGCGGCACCGCCTGGAGCTCGGGGAGAAGGCGAGGAACCGGAGGAGGGCAGGGGCTGGGGGCAGGACGCATCCACCGGTGTCCCTGGCGCTGCCTCCCTCGTAAAGCCGATACGGGGATCTTTGTTTGAACTCCGACTAGCAAATGTCAGCGCCCGCTATTCCAGCTGCGCCCCAGCTGAAAGAGCTTCTTTCCAAGTCACCAAGTCAGCCACTAAATCCTCCACCTCCTCCCAACGGAGGTCCCCTCGCCCCATCCTCCCCCAAACCCGCACCGGTGGGACCCCCCCCCCCGGCCGCCCCATCGCGTCGGGCGGTCAAGGGGTAAGGGCAAGTCTTCCCTTCTCATGAACCGTCCTCATTTGTTTACTCCCCCACAGTCATTACACCAAACATTCGCTCCTCACAGCGCTGCAATTATTTATAAAAAGCACGGGAATGTGCTTTCTCCTCCTCGTACATATTTAACGGTCTGGCTGCGCGGGTGCAGCGGGAGCAGGCTGGCGTGGGGCAGCGCAGCCACTCGGCACGGGGCATTGAGCTCTGCTGCCGGCCCCTGCCCGCGGGGACGGCCCCCGACCTCCCCCAGCACAGCCCAGCGAAGCCAAATTCAGCTCCCCAGAGGTGGCTGCGTTCCGAGATAAGCCCAAGAGCGAAACGGGCAGCCTCATCGGACGCGGCTGGGTGCCCACTCAGGAGAGGGGAGAAAATTCCCGAGCTGTTACAAGTCCCATCAGCTGCAGCTCCCTTGGCGCAGGACTGGGACCAGCAGCCACAAATAAAGGTGGTTTTGTTTTGTTTTTTTTTTTTCCTGTTTCACATGGTCTCCCATCTCATGTGAGACCACGACAACTACAGCTCAGGCCTGGCAAATATCAAACCAGTCAAATCGATCTAAGCGCACCACAGCAGCAACCCCGTGCTGCCCACATCCAGCCATGCCCGTGAGGACACGGGGTGCTCTGCCCCACCAGCCCCGACCCCTCCACCCTCACCCCACTCCAGGTGACTTGGCTTCACACTACGCCCGAGGTCAGGCACCCCACCTATTCCCATCGCAAAGATCGCTGCCAGTTATTGGTTTATAGGGTGGCAACAAGAATCAAGAATTTTGCACGCTCACGCGCATTTCAGTGCTTTTAACTCCTCGCGTCGTCCTCTCCCATCTAACACGTGGCTGTCGTCAAAGCCTGGGACCTGCCAAACTTCCTACCACAAAAATAGTCCAAGGTGCAGCACTGCTGCCCCAGGGTAGCCCAGGACCACGAGGCCAAACGATGCGAGTCGGGCAAGGCGAAAGCACCAGGGTCTCTTGTTGAAAAACCCATCCCTGACTTCCACGCAGAGGACCAGGCACAAGGAAGGGCGAGAGGGTCCGGAGGACAGGGCGGCCGCGGAGAAGTGGCAGCAGTGAGGAAGAGGAAGCCGTGGCAGTGAAGTTTGGAGTCGGGAGCTGATGTGGCCACCGGCTCCCCGTGCTCAGCGCAGCCGCTCCACAATAACTGTGCTTCAAGCCTTCCCAGTGTGACGAGATCTGATCAGAGCAGTGCCCGACTCCGGGAAATGGCTATCACAGTACGCATGGGCCTCCACAGGCTTTATCGGGAGCCCCAATGCTTGTTTTAACAGATTTATCTTAGGCACGCAGGTGGATTTCTTCATGTTGCCTGCAGCTTCCTAGACTCAGGTTTCCAAAGTCCTCTCGGAGAAGTAATCCCTCCGCTGCCTGCACTGCTGTGTGCAATGGGACCAGGAGACATCACACCTTCCTCCAGCCAGGCGTGAGGACACATTTGGTGGAGGAACATCCTGCAAGAAGATCCTCAGGCTCAGACAGAGGAGACTCCAACTCCAGCGGACACCGAGCCAACTCCTACCCGAGCCATCTCTTCTTGACGTGGGTAAACAGCCCCTCAGGCAATGGGTCTCAATCACAACTGGGGCTTTCGAGCATTCTTCTCACACAAACAGTATCTTCAGACAAGACTCTTAAACATGCTTCCCCCCTGCTCCCCACCATGTCAACCCGTGTCTAATAAAGAAAGCAAAAGCTGGACTATATCATAGAATCACATATGCAGGGTCACACGTGCATGGTTTCCAGAAGATGACAGTACTTCAGAGGAACACGCAGAGATGACGGGGTCAGTGGTGACCCGACCCTCGGTAGGGATGCTCTCAACTTGTTCAGTAAAACCACACCAGCTAGCTGTCTCCTCCTGGTCACCTTCTTTTCAGCGTTTCCTCTCTTGCCTAGACCCAAGCTCCGTGTCCATCCGACACCAAGAGCATCCCGCACAGCAA
This sequence comes from Aviceda cuculoides, assembly GCA_035590195.1. Classification (NCBI taxonomy): domain Eukaryota; kingdom Metazoa; phylum Chordata; class Aves; order Accipitriformes; family Accipitridae; genus Aviceda; species Aviceda cuculoides. The sequence continues at coordinate 13,447,381 of JAVJGG010000061.1, forward strand.
ACTTCGAGGAGCACCATGACGGAGCTGCACATTTCACTTGACTCACCAGACCTGATACTAGCAGCTTGCATTGCTGCCGTATATTAATAGCAACTTCCTCTTCATCGCTCTTCTCGTTTTAAAAATGCATATCTCTTAAATTCAAAATCATGCGGCAAGGGTGGATGGAAGAGTTGTAGACGCTGGGCTGGTTGTGTGCTGCTTTCCTGTGACAGCCACAGCCCAGAACTACACAAATTTGGCAATCGGTTTTAGTGCCAAAGGGAACACCAGGCAGGAGGAGAGTTCAAAGGCCTCAGGCGCTGAGTTAGCCCCATCCAAAACATTGCTCAGTAGCAAAATCCCCCCAACCAACCGATCTACCAGAGGAAGTCTCTCAAATGTCACCGTTACAATGATTTATTAGAGACGTCCCATGGCAATTGCTCTCCTGGCTGAAGCCATCTGACTGAGAAAGCAAGCCAGCCCGGGCCTTGCCTTGAAAGCCGAAAGGAATTTCTAAGCATCACCTGAACAAGCCAGAGGGTTACGGCCCCACGCGAGCCCCCGGGCTGGTGCAGCCCCGCGAGACCCCGTGCCACCGCTCTGCCCGTGGGCAGGAAGGAGGAGGGTGGAGGACTGGCTGACTCCGTCTTCTGGAGGGCTCCGCCAACACCGCCGCCCCCCTCACCCGCTCCCCGCGCTCGCGACACCGTTTTCGAAGAAACCTAGCTACGAGACCACTACACCCACACATCTTCTGCAGGAGCTGGTGGCAGATCCCCAGGCAGACGGCTGCCAGCCGGGAAGAGGACCCACTTCTGCAGGGATGCTTTTCCAAAGCCTTTTTGTAAGGTTTGGGGCTGTCGGTGGCTACGGTGCTCCCCGAGCGCATCGCAGTCCCTCTCTCTTCGTTTCTGCTCTCCAGCACAAGTGACGTGAAAAATTCTCAGCACAGGACCACGGCAGATAATGCCAGAGATCTCCAACCTCAGCATAATCCCAGACTCCAACCCTTCAAATGACTGCGCTGTCGCTTCAAGACAAGACAACACCTTATCAAGCGCGCAAATAAATTCACATAAGCGTCTTCATAGGAGACAAGTGAGTTTTGGGGCAGCACCATTAGCTGAATGAACCAGTGACCCCAGGCTGTACGGCTGGCAAGCTGAGGTCTCCATAGCTAGGTGAAGTCCACCTTGCTGCTAGACACTTCAACAACGGGAACACGTTCTCCATGCTGGACATTACTGGGGAGTTCAGTAATTTTATTTAAGCCATTTTATCTGGGCAGGGCCCAAAAAAGTGCACTGAAATGGCAATATATCATAATCTGGACCTTTTGGGCACTGTCCAAAAAAGATGATTTTTTTTTTTTCCTAAGCCTCCAGAGTTTCACGCAAACAGCAGTGAAGCTTAATGAAAACTCTCCAGCATGTCTAAGTTCCACACAAATTACTTTATTCCATTATTTCAAGCCAAAAGGAATAAAGACTAACAAGGAGCAAGGGGAATATTAAATCAAATACAGTGTTGTAAGTGCAGAAGGTCTCTTACCATGCAGCATCATTGCTCCAGAATAACCGATGTCAGCTCTAGGCGGCTTTCACTGCCCAATGTGGTAGAGATTTCTGGTCACTTATAAACAGATTATAACAACTTTCAAAATAAAAACTTGATGCAACTTCATTTTAAAAATTAAATAAATAACCAAAGCTAAACTAAACTCAGGAGAAGGGTATTGGGGTGATATTTTCCCATCTCCTTCATCTGAACAGGAAGACACAGCCAGAGATTACAGAAGCATCCAGAGCAAAACTAAAACACTCAGGCAACACAGCTAAATTCAGAAATTAACTTCCCCACCCAGCCCCTTTTGCCACCACAAGCCCCAGGAAAAGCCAGCGCAGAGAACAATGAATTCTGCAGCTTGAACCCAATGTCACTGAGCGTAAGACCAGCCCACGGAGGGAAAAACAAAGGCTGGACCCAGAAAAATAATAAACAAGAGGAAACAACATAAGACACAGGACATTTTATACAAACCAAAAGGACAGTAGAGAAGATTGGAAGTGTGATGGTAGTGGATTTTTTTTTTTTTTTAATAAATAATCAATATTTCCTGTATCCAGAATATAGGGTTCCAGTTTGATAATCCCTAGATGCATCAACCCAAGTAAAATCACGTGAAGTAGAGCAGTAGCAGGCTCAAAGTAGCCCCGCGGCAAGAGCAAGAACTCAAGAGTCCCAAAACTGACTCGGATGCCCCAACTCCACCTTTTGCCTTAAACCACAATTATCACTATATACAGCTCAGTATATTGCTGCCCAAGACAAATATCCGTGAGAACGTGGCCAATGCACAGCAATACGCATCCTCCAGCACACAAACGATGCCCTGACCCTTAATTAGCTGCCTGGCTGCATCCCTGCTCCACCAGCTGGGTGGGAGCCGCTGTTTTGTTGGGATGGAGATTCGACAGATTTTTCTGATCTCTCGTCCCTGTTTGAGGTGATAAAGACTAATTAGAGGGGAGAGGAGGACCTCTCAAGGTAGGCAAAGCCTTTTTTTACCCTGCACTAGAAAGATAACTCATGCCCTATGATACAGGATATAATCACAGGGATTTTAGTGCAATCGACACAAGCAAAGAGCCTTTTCTGCTTGCCACCCAGCTGCTGCTGATTCCCTAAATGCCCCAGCCAGGAGAACCTCGTGTTCAGCACTGAAGTTCTGTGGCTGTTTCCTTTGGGGAAAGATTAGGAGGTCAATAAACATACCCTGGTCATGCGTGTTTAAAAATAACAATAAAAGCTATTAAAACTGAAGCCAAACAGCCTCCCACCAACACTCCTCTCTAAGTAGGAAAATTTCTCAGTGAAGGCACTAAACTTGCCAAGGTCTTTTTATTCAGCTGGCAGGTCTCAGCAGCCCCCTCTGCTTGCTGTCTGCAGCCCACAACTGTGCTGCAACCCAGGCACCAGGACTGGACAGAAAACACCGTCACATTAAACCTCCTTTGTTTCAAAAAGTCCTGCTTATGCTCAGGGAGAAGGGCTGGCAAATTCCGGGGGGGGGGGGAAATCACTATTTAAGTGAAAGGACAATGGAGGCGCGGGAACAAGTTTCCACTTTTAGCTTGAAAACGAAAAGCCCGTTTCACGCCATTAGAGCGGCAAAGCTCTGGAACAGCTTTCCACTAGGAGGTAGTGGGGGCAAGAGGAGAAGGAGCTGCACGGCAGAGCCCCGGCGCTCCGCGGAGGGGCTGGGAGATGTCAGCGCAGATGACGGCACGAGGCAGGACCCAGTGACTCCGTCTGTTGTCTTCCCGAGGCCTGTTTTTAAGGAGCGGTGGTTGGATAAGGGAAGGAGAGGGTTGAGATCAAATCTTTTCCGTGCCCTCCTTAATCCTGGGCAAACCGAGCGAACCCCAGCACTTGTGTGTTTCCCCCTAATCACCAGCCTCCCTTCAGGACGCCAAGGGAATGGAGAAGCTTCACCTGCTTTAGAACCGAGACGATGCTGGGCCTGCAGGAAAGGTGTTTGCAACCACCCCAGCCACACACCGCCCACCCTCAGGCTTTTATATATTCTGTTATACCAAATCTGCTTGGCTTTGCAGCACAAAGCTCCGATACCGGAGTCCCCTCCATCATGAGCCTCCTGCTTTTCCTCCACCCCGTATCCCCCCCCGAGCCTCGGGCACAGGGGCCGATGTTACCCAGGGTCCGTGTCCCAGTAATCCATCCCAAATAAGAGAGATGAAAGCGATAAAAACAAGCCATGTAAACTGCTGCCGGAGGGTTTAAACTGCAGGATCGCTTTGATGGGATTTCCACTTCTGTCTTCAGAGCCTCACTGTCTTCCTGCAATGTAAAATGATTCTCGCTCCATGGAAACACAAGCCTAAGTCATAGAAAAATGGAGTAAAGAGAGAAATACTCAAGGTCTTGTTATGCCCTGAGATAACCATCCGTCTCATGATGTGAGGAAAGATTGCCTGAGACAAAGAATAATTTAGGGGGAAAAAAAAAAAAAAAAAAGGCTGAAATGCCACATTAGTCTTGAAGAAAAAAAGATTATTCTAATACATGGAGAGCCATTACACACCAGCAATTCAGGGAGATTGCTCAGTTTGCACTTAAGGCTGCATTTACCATGCTGCCTTCACTGTGAAAGCACATCTTTAAACCCACCAAAACAAACACTCTGCAAACCAACATCCAGGACCCTGACTCCAGCACAGAAGTATGTAATGACAGGGGAACCGATGCCCCAGATAATGACTTTATTACAGGGGCTCCTACCCCAGAATTCAGTCTCAGAGATGTAGCTAATGCAATCTCATTATTCATTACGGATGGATGACATTTTTGCAACTGAAACATTTTTTATTCAAAAACAGCCTTTCATTGCAAATTAAGGTTTTGTAAAGATACAATTAATAAAAACATAACTAGAAACTTAAAAAAAAAAAAAAAAAAACAACCTGCAAGTGAAAAATGTAACCTCTCAGGTTTTTTTCCACTCTGATTTTCCATTTTTGCTTTAGCATCCTTTCTGCATTCCCAGCCGTCGTGGCCAGGGCAACTGTAAGCCTGTTCTCCCTACCTGAGACATGCCCTCAAAATGTGGGAGGAGTTTTTGAAAGCTCTGCTTTTGCACAAGAGATTTTTTTTTCTGCCAGACACACACACCAGTCCTGGGGAAGACACAGATCTGACCTTCCTGAGCATCCCACTCAATACCACGTTCCACCCAGCTGCAAGCATACATATCCTGTGGACAAACCAGGGGAACACACACCTTGAACACAGCAGCCTTGCTTGCAGGACTTGGCCACTTAAATAATCCTCAATCATGATTAAGTGGCAAATTCTGGCTCAGACCCAGGCAATCAGCAGGTTTTGCCGAGATCTCCCCAAGGAGACGTGATGACCCTGCAGGGAGTGAAGTTACTTACACAGCCTTGGAGGAAAAGCACTGCCTCCCCTCATGTTCCCCGTCCATCCCGAGCTTTGATTTTTTGCATGGTCACAGCCTAGCCACAACGATGCCAAGCTTTCTTCCCCCCCCCCCCCTCTTTTGCATCAGGAAC
>JAVJGG010000061.1:13455440-13470814 GCA_035590195.1 Aviceda cuculoides
GGAGCCGCCCAGCCCGGGCACGGAGCCGGTTCCGCCTTCCGCCGGGCCTGGGGGGAGCCTGGGGGGGGGGGCTAGTGGGTTCCCTGCGCCGCTCGCCCGCGACCTCCAGCGGCCGGTTGTCGCCGGGACGCCCCGTCCCCTTGGAGGGGGTCCCCCGACCATCAGGGTATCCCTCACAGACACACACACACCCCCCGCCCCGGGGTTGTCTCCAGCCCCAGGGTGCTCCCCATCGCCCAGCGGGTCCCTTCCCCAGGTTTAAGCTGGGGGGACTGGGACGCGCCTTGGCCTCGCTGCCCGGTGAGGGGATGCTCTCGCCCACCGGGGGAGGGGGGGGGGGCGGGGGTCTTCGCTGCGGGGAGGTTGCGGCTTGCAGCACCCCAGCCTTGGTGGGCTGGGGCCTTGCCGCTCGGGTGCCTTGGCGGGTTCGCGAGCAGCACTTTCGGGGTGCCTCTGGAACGTTAGCATCTTTTCGGGGTACCCGTACACGTTTAACTGGTACCCACCTGCACTCCGAAACACTCCTCTTTCACCGCTGTCCTTCCAAGCAGACATGGCCACCACCTTCCATGTCTGCATCTTGGCAGGACTGTCCCCCCCTTCCTGCGCTTTTCACCCCCCTCCATGGTGTCAAGGGAGAATCGGGGGAGAAAAGACCCCTGGGGAAGGGTGACAGCTTCCCCACGGCATCGTGGCTGTGTTGCTGGGACCCAGGGCTCCAGCAGCTCACGCTTCTCGTGTCACCTCCGGGGCAAGGCTCCTGTCCTTGTTTTACCCGCTAAGGACTAGAGGGTGACTCGGGGGGAGTGATGTGGGAAGCCTTTGGCCAAGGGGGGGTCCAGAGCTGTGCCTTGTAGGCTGCTGCCCTAGCCCCTGCTGAAACCTTCCTCTCAGGTATGGGTCATAGAATCATAGACTGGTTTGGGTTGGAAGGGACCTTTAAAGATCATCTAGTCCAACCCCCCTGCCGTGGGCAGGGACATCTTTCACTAGATGAGATGCTTGAAGTGATGCTCAAAGCCCCACCCAACCCAACCTTGAACACTTCCAGGGATGCAGCATCCACAACTTCAGTCACAGGTCACGGGCATCTGCAACGCCGCTACGGCCTGTTTGTGGTTCCTACAGCTCTGCTTACAGACACGTTTCTGGTTTTGCAAAGGAAGTTCCCCGTTGAAATTGTCCATCTCCGCTTCCTCCAACAAAGAAGAGCACCCTCCTGCAAACGCTGCTCGTGCTCCCCACGAGGTTCAGGGTGTGCACGAGTGTCTGCAGGAGGAGGGTGCCGGTAGCTCCTGGAAAACTTCCACAACCAAATCACCATCTCGGTCCTGCAAGCATACACAGATGGGAGCAGGTTCCAGGGAACACTTTGTGGGAGAAAATAGCATATACGCTTAAACATGGGCAGAATCACATCCTGGTACATTTACAGTGCCCCGCTTGCCTGGAATACATTCTCCTAAGTGACCTTTGCATTTGTGCTGTCAGACAAGCGCCTGTAACCAAGCTGATTTTTGACTGTTTTCAACTGATGTCAGACTGTTCCTTGCTGACTCTATGCAGCATTACACATCGTCCTGGGGTTTGCTGGTTTTACACGTGTAGGCTGATGATGTCTGGAAACTCGTTCGCGTGCTACCCAAAGGCGTAATCCCACACACGGGCCTTTTGTAGAGAATTTGAGCGGCTGCATCCAGACCCTCACCTTCTTCAAACTCCAAGTCACTAATACTCCCTGGAGCAGAGCACTGACTTCTAACATCCACTGAGTAAAACCAGCTCCAGCACAGTGCCTCAGCCCTAATCCTCCGCAGCCATGCTATATTCAAGCTTGCCGGTGTAAATGCTTACAGGATCAGAGCTTTACCTAAGCCCAAGTTAGGTTAGGTTTTCATGTGCGCTCCGGTTTTTCCGGAATATGCACTTGCTGAATTTGTCGTGCGATAGCCAGGATGTTGCACATCATCATGAACTTATCGAAAGCAGGGGCTGGGAGGAGGGAGGGGGGTTGGCTTTAAAGTCTCTGTTTAGCTTTCCATTAAGATTTATTGATTCTCTTAATTTTTTGTTCTCCTGGTTGCTAGGCAATCCCTCTCTCTCCTCCGCGTGCTGGAAGCCAGGGCTGCAGACAGAAATTTATATCTTGTAATAAAATCAAATATAACAGAGCCTGTTGTCAATGATGAGAGGGGAGTGTTTCATAAAGGACAGGCGGAGCAGAAGAACAGGGCCAGCAAGGGTCGATCAACAGCAATCCTCGGCATTTAAGTCCCATCACAATTACTCCAGACTTCGCATTGGGAAAAAACCAGCCCACGTGGGTGGAGGGGACGTGGAGAGAGAGGGAGAAAAGTTGGAACTAAATGAGCCAGAGTTGAAGATAAGCTTTTGGTCAGCGGAAAACCAAAGGCTTCATTCAATTTCGCATACAGAAGGGTATCTCCGTAGTTTTACTCGTGCTTTATCCAAGGCTAAGAGGCTGGGTATTGCTCCAGCGTTGGTCAGCATGATGTTGATCCAGGAGGCCAGGTATTGCACAGCGTTGATCCAGGGCAGGCAGCGAGGCTCTCCGGATGGACACCGGCTCCTAAGGATTGTGATTCCCGGTGGAGAGCAGGGACAGCGTCAGAGCTTACCACCCCGCAAGCCTAAAGGGCCAAGGTTGCCCCGGCAGGGCTGGCGGAGGCTGCCGGGGGGGTTACAGGCATCGCCGCTCAGGCTCGTCCACGGCAGACTGTTCCCTCCTGCCTGCGCCCGCGGGAGCCGACACCTCGTCTGAGCTTTTCCCCCACGTTGTGCCTGTGGGTACGACCTGTCAGGGAACGCTTAATGGATTTGCTCCTACTTCTCGCCAAGTCTCTGGCCAAACTCTCTGGCGACCGGTTGTCACTGTCAATACATCACCCTCATTCAGATGCTTTCTGTCTCTCCACTGCTAAGTGACTTGTTAAGTCTGATATAAATTTATATACATATGTATATAAATACTTCCGTATTTATGTGTAAAATGTGTTTGTTTGTAAACATGCACACTTTTAACTCAGTCTTTTCTAGAGCGCAAGGTTGTTGCCTTAGAAACGGACGTTATTAATGCAATCTCCCGAGGTGCTAAGCACAGTGGTGGCAAGGGCAGCCTCTGGAAACGCCAGACTGAGGTCAGGGCAAAGGATGCTCAGAAATTCCTGGAAACTTTTTCATCATCTCTGTGGTGACACCCTGCAAATGCACAGACATAACTATACCTTTTCCTTGCCCCTCCATATTAGCTCCTTTCACCCCTGGACTGCCTTGTTTTGTTAGGAAAGACCTATTTACACTGCTTTTTAGTTAATTTTGCAGCCCCAGCCCTGAAATGGCCAAATCAACGTCACAACCATGGAAGTAAAAGGGTGGCAACCCTTTACGTGACCCAGGAGCGCTCTTTACAGCATAACGTGGGGGAGCATTACAAATTCTGGTGTGAACAGCAAACCTTAACAGAAATATCAATAATTCATGCCACTGCAACTGCATTCAAGCAAAACTCTCTGGAGTAGTAGCTACAGCAGGCTGGATCCTTTTGGCTTCCTCAACATTACAGGGGAGGCAGCTCTCACAGCCGGAGGTGTGTGTGAACAAGCCGTAGCACTGGCCACCCGCACCCATGCTAAAGCAGCTAGTTTCCGCTGCAGTATGGTTTCCTGTTCAAAAGAAAAAAAGAAAAAAAGGAAAAAAAAAGAAAGAAACTGAAATCCTAGAGGTTTTTCTTTAAAAAAAAAAAAAAGAAAAATCTCTTATTTTCTGGGTTATCCAGTTAAATCATGAGTGGCTGCAGCTGGGAGGGAGGAATGCCACAGAGTGGAGCGCTCAGACCAGGGCAATTAAAAACTCTTGAACCGAAAACCCGATAATGATGCCAACTTTCTCTGATTTTGAGAAAATTGCTTTATGGACCCTGTGGGATTTTTCTTCTATAGAACAAGGAAAAGTACACTCGCTGCATCTGCATGGTTAGCATGCATTGGTCAAGTTGAAGAGGACGATGCCGCAGAAAACGATGCAAGGGTGCAGAAATAACAGACCGAAGTCCTATGTATGCAGAGCTGCTCTGCACCTGCACTGACCCTCAAAGAGGAAAAGGTGTTGTGCAACTAAAAGTGCCTCGCTGCGGAGTAATTTGCAGATCAGGGTTTCATTACATTTGCGTAGTGGTTAACTCTGTTGCAAAGCCCGCTGTTACCAGTGTGAAAAAAGGGGAGTCCTTTACTCCCATGATTTAATAGCTGAGCAAGTAACATCATGCAGACCAGACCACAGAGATCGTCTGTAAGGGAGAAGAAATGGGGAGAATAAGGACAAGAAGGGGGTGCAGAGCAAAATCTCTCTGCTGATTGATTTAAACGACATTTTTTTAGGCTTCTGCAACACCCTGGAGCTGGGAACTGCTCTCTTATGGCCACACTGTGGCAAAAAGGAAAGTACCTCCAACCACTATTCTGAGTCTGCCCATCATGTGCTCAGGACATCCTTTTGGTTTCTTTACCGCCTGCGCTCTGGCCAGGCTCGCCGCAGCAACGGGCTGGTTTGGGAACCAGTATACAGTTTCAGGGGCTGCTTAGTCTCTCTGATGGGGTGGTTGGGAGCCAAGAGACATCCCAGAGAGCAAAGGGGTAATTGGTAGCTTGAGGATGTTGGATATTTGTATGTCTGCTCCACGGCACACAGGGAAATAACACAAGGAAAACCATGCTGCGACGGTCCTGTTGCCAATGGGTACCAAACCCATTTCATATGCTGTAAAATATGACACGGAGGGGGCAGCTGGGGGAATTGGCTCCATGGCAGCTACCAGGCACCTGACTGGAGCTATGCTGATTTCTACAGCCTAATGTTGGGCTCTCTTCTGCTCTCAGAGAAGATGAAATTAGACCAATGAAGTCAATAATTCACCTACGCCAGTGGTAGACTGCTGCTTTTAGCATTATTCCTGATTTATACTAATTAAAAGACTTAGGCCTGGGGAAGTTCTGTATGGAGAAAGCCAACGTATGTGTGAAGAGATTCATACGTCAGGGTATCAGCTCTTCCAAGAAAAGTCAAAGTGATTACTCAGAGCTGGCCATTATCAATTCAGTCTGAGTCAGAGACAGCAGCAGGACAGGTTCGACGTGCAAACCGCAGGGCAAGCGCTTACCATGGAAATTGCTTTTGCTCAATTCCAATAATTTAATCTCTTCCCGGCTCAAATGGCTCATCCTTCCAGGAACAGCTTGGAGACGTTCAAGCGGGAGCCTGGACTGCATGATGTCCCGTTTCAGGCTGGAGAGAGAAGCAGCCCACCCAACTGCTGCCTGCTTTGAAGGTCCTGGGAACCAGTGGCTGCTCCTGCCATGGTCCCAGTGCAAAGAGGATGATGGAGACACTGTAGGCAGGACCATCGGACAGAGGGGCTGAAGCCCAGCACATCACTTCTGGTCTGGAAATCTCTGCAGTAGAGCCCGAGTCCCTCAGAACATAAACCATTTTAAAAGGGCAGAGAGGAAAAGAGAAAATAGTGCGATTATAGGTCCCAGCAGTCAGTCTCGTATCGCATACTGCTGCCTTCAGCTGCTGGTCTGGCTCAGACATCTGAGACCACATCACTTTCTGTAACATTGCTCAGCTGTGATTTGAATAAAGCATTAGATGGAAACAAAGCTGTGTTTTTTCTCTAGAAAGAGATTAGAAATGATGGCCTGAAGGAAGCTGTCGAGCAGCTGGAGATGGTAATTGAGCCTCCCCCCAATTAACTTTGTCCACAGAAAGTTGAGGACCATGTCCTACCCTTCCTATGGCTGCTGATGGAACTGTTTGGATGTCACTGCATGCCTCCTAAAAGCTCCCACAACATCAAGATACAGAGCATGCTGCTCACTTACTTATTTCAATATGTTTCGCCAAAGAAAAATCAGCAAAGAATTCATTAACAGCCATTATTTCTAGCAACAACAGAGCAGGCCTGCTCCAGAAGCCATGAAAACAACATCATGAGACCCCTGTGCCCGAAAAGCCTTTATAAACAGGTGCAAAAATAAACAATTTTATAGCAGGCTATAAAAAGAGTCCAAGCCAGGTTGGGGAATGGCAGAACAGCCATTTTGATGGCTGAGTCGGAGCAGCCACGCAGGTGACTTTTGTGAAGGAGCTTTAATAAACAAACCAGAGCAGAAACACCAACCTGAGTCAAAGAACCAGCAGGACCAGGTTACTGCTGCAATAGAGGCTTTACTACACCCGTCGCTCTGCCTCGTTAGTGCTGCTGAAGTGATTTACTGTCTCAGTCCAACCGATTAGAGCTGTGACTAGCCAGCTCTGGTTTCAGTGATAAGCATCACCCCCCTTGCCTCTTACTTGCTAAAATAAGCTGAAATAAAGCCATCAATGCAGACATCTCTCTGCTCAAATGAGTCCTTCTAGCTGGCACCACCACACCTGCAAGTCTCCCACCGCGCACGCTGAAAGGATGGAGGTAGGTGTTCCAGACGCCCTCTCGTTTTTCACCCACCTGGTTCTTTTTCAGCAGCCGGTAAACTCGGTGTTTCTGTCCCTTCGACCAGAACTCACACATGTCCTGTCTCCACAGCCCTGCAGTGACCTGGCTCCTGTTACATCTCCGTGCCGCACACGCCGAGCATCTCCCCACGCGAGGAGGCCAGGCTGCATCTCCTGCCAGAGATGTTCACCTCTGTGCTGCATCCTAGCAGGTGGCAGTGGACAGTCCCTCTCTTCCACCAGACTCTGCAGCACAGTTTGGGGAGGGGGGGAACTAAACCGAAACCCACACTCCGTTCACCTGTACCACGCACACTGATGTCTGTGCACACAGACCGTTAACACCTGATCCGTGGCATCGCCTGTGCTCTCCCATACAGATACCGGTCTGGGACTGGGCTGCATGGACCCAGTACACGTATACCTCTAGATGAGACAGAAAATTGAATGCAGAGAGCGGGACAGACTTACGCTGCCTTAGCAACCGCTCTGAGCATGCACACGCAGACCGGAGATGTGCCAAACAACAGGCTCACCCCGCAGCGTGTGCTCTCTAAGGGCTGGGAAGCAGCGACGGGTGGTGAGGACAAGGGGTTAAAGCCAGCCTGCGAAATCCAAGGGTTGAAGTCGGCACAGCCTAACTCCCACATCCACACTAAAGGGCAAAAGCCGAGGGAGGCAACCGCAGCGATGAAAGCAACCAGCCTCATTACGCTCCTGAGATTTTCTATTTGGTACTTGTTCATGGGGATGCAAAGGCTCATTTATCAATGAGGGGGTTCGCTCCTGCTTGGTTCAGCATCCTGAGCTGCCAGCAATTTTCTCAGCACTGATCTGATCCACAGCTTCTCTGCAATTCCTGATTGGCAGTGGGAGGTTTTTTTCCCCTTTTGGGTCTGCCTGCCCAAAACCTGCCTTCCTTAGTATGGCAAAATCCTTTTGACCATTCAGCAAGCCATGCTACCATGGGGGCTATCAGAGAAACCCAGAGAGAAAAACCCTCTGTAGATTGGCAGCAGATCGCTCCCCTAAGCAGGCTGCAGCACGCAGCATCGAATCAAATCCTCAGGGTAGTCCTGGTGTCCCAGATTCTGCAGTGCTATCGTTCTCCTGACGTGTCCACTAAGGAGAGATTCCGTGCTTCCAAACCCTGCCAAAACCCAGAACATGGTTTGATAACAGAGATGCATAAACTGAGCAAACAAAACTGGGCCTGACTCCTTTGCAGAGCACCTCCTCCCATCCGACTGCCTTCCCACATGCTATCCACGATCAGCAGCTTTGCAAGCGAGATCAGAAGGAGGTGTGTGAGCAGGTTCTTGCTGAGCAGGGCTCGCTTGCAGTGAGGAAACTAGAAATCCTCCAGAAATGAGAGCTGCCAACTCCTAGAAGGTTACTAAAATAGTCAAAGGACTTGGTTGCCCAAAGGGGCTGCAGAAGCACCCCCCACTGCCTGCTTTTTAAAACCATCAAGGTGAAGTTAAAAGCCTGGGTTATTCTGGGTAGTCTCCTTGATTTCTTCACACACACCCCCTGCTCCCTTTTTGCAAGGCTGCTTTCCACCACTGCTCCTATCGGAGTTTGCCATAATTCATAAGGACCTGAACAGAAAAGCATCTGCAATACTGGATGACTTAAGGTATTGCTCCTTACCAGGCAGCAGGACACACAGCCAGATGGACCACAACATCCCCCCCCACTAGTGGGAACCTACCTTACTCTGCGTGGGAGCTGGGAAAGGTGCTTGTCCAGACATCTACACATTCCACTGGAGGTAGGGAAGCATGGGAGAGTAAGGGCTGGATTCAGCCCGCCAGATTTGGTGCACCTGAGCTGTTTTACACTCAGAGATAACTGTGGCCTTTGCCGGGCTATATAGTGAATGCCAGGTTTGTCTGGGGTGTTTTTCATCCAGCCAAACCCAGCAGGAATCAGCAAGCGTAAGATTGATGCACCTGCTAATGCAAGTCCCGAGATCTCCTGGAATAATGGGAACAAACAAACCAGTAGTGAAACAGCCTGCGCAATGCTGGAGAGAGAGCACAAGCATCAGAACCTCTAGGAAGAGCCATAAAAACCTGTTCCTGTATCATCTTCAGGCCCAGGAAACAAAAAGTGCATCAAGGTCTATCAAGTCCTCTGCACACACACATTGGACTTCTAGGTGACTTTCTATGAAGCTCCTATTTTGAGCAGTGATCAATTATGCATTTCAAACCATATGGCACCTTCATTCCAGAAGGAAGGCATTTTGTCCTGAAATCTGTAAGCTAGAAAATCTGCTGCATCCTGACGGAAATGCAGCATTGCCAGCTATTCACAGAAGCAGAATCATTAAGAGAAAAAAAGAGAACCAGGATAAGATTAACCAGACATCCATTTTCCACTGAAATACCCTGAAAGGGGAAATGGACCCTTGCATGTGCCCTTCCAAATGGTCTTTTTTTAATTAATCTGAGTTACAGCTTTGATTTTTGTGGGAAACCTGACAGAACATGCAATGGTCCCAATTTAGCAGAAGGATCTCTTCCAGAAGGGATCTCCTCCAGGCAGGAAAGTAACTAAAGTCCTCTGGGGTCACTGGATATGCTACCAGAAATGACTGCACTCTTGCCTAGTAGCAGATACATCATTCCCTTCCCAGGAATCACGGATGAGAAGTGTAGAAACATACTGCTCTCCAGCGGAACCAGAACCCCCAAGGCACCTTTCAGAGCCTACAGCAATAAGTGATGCTACAGACAGTTTTTGCGTGGGAAGCAGGCTGCTCCTTCTCTCATAGCCTCAAATACCCAAGGTTTAGTTCCAGCAGCTTAGTAGAAATGGCATCGCCTCCCAGTGCTCTCCAGGCCTGCTTGGAGTGAGATAACAACGGGGTGAAACTCAAGAGGTGCTCCAACTGATCTAGTTCCTCCCACCATTAGCACTGCTTAAGCCGAACCTACAGAACCAGCAGTAAACGAAAGCTATTTTGATTGCTGACACAAAGGGCAATTAATCACCAGCAAAGGCCAGCAACTCTAGTCTCCAAAGGAAACCAAGTGGGTGACTACTCACGGTGTCCTTGAAGCAGGCAGGACAAATTGGGGAGAATGCTTTGGAAGAGGACCAAGGGTGAAGGTCAGCTGGCTACACCCATTGCCTGCCTCTAGCTGTGCACAACCCCAAACGCTCCCTTTACGGGTGCCGAGAGATGCAGCCCTTCTGCTGCCCCACGGATCCCACTGCCAGGTGGCAGATGCAGCAACAATCCTTCCTTAGCATAGAGGCTCAGGCTCATTGTGCTCCTACAGAGGACTTTGGACCATGGCCCACTTCCAGCGCAAGCACAGGAGGCTCTCTTTGCGTAGGCTTTTCTGTGAAAGAACACCCAGAGCTTTGGAAATATTTATTAAACCCTTTCTTCCTCATTCTGCAGGTCATTGCAGTTGTTTGGAGAGATACACCTAGAGCTCAAAGTCTCCCAGGAAGACATAACGACAGTTGGCTCGCAGCAATGTTCTCTCTGTAAATAACTGCGGCGATCAAGGTTAAGCTCTTTGCGGTTGAATGGATTCTAATCTGAGCAAAGAAAGGGGAAATGTGTGGGCAAGGCTCTCGTAAGTGCCAACATGCAAAGCTCTGCTGACCCAGAGCCTTCCGGGGACTCCCCGGGACAGGATCCCAAGCAGCAGGGTGCCCTGAGTCATGGTGTGCACGAGGCTTTGCCAAAGAAAAGCTACAGGAAAGACAATTACAACTCCCTCGCTTATTGATTTCTATTTCTGTGTTAATAACTTACATAGCTCTTCACTCCAACACAGTCAACACTTTCTCCCGCTTCGGGCTATCCCTTCCACACCTGTACAACTACATCCAGGCCGGCAGTTTGTACATCAACCCGAGCCAAACCTTGTTTCGCAACTGTTTGCATTTCTCCAGCTCCCAGGGTCTGTCAGCAGGTGGTGCTTCGTGGCAGCGCGGGCGGAGGCGGCGCGCAGGCAGGCTTCTCACATGAAGATTAATGCACTCGTGTGGGACTTACCTTGCTCCTGGAGCCACACGCAGCAGAGCAGCTCATCAACTGCAAACAGCTCCATAAAGAAATCAATGCCCCTGACAAACCACCTCCCACACAGCACACACGCCTCAGTTCAGCCCTTCCAGAATACAGATTTTCCCAACTGGGTGTCAGGCTTCTTGGTACAGGAACAGGAGAGGTAGCTGCGAACTTACAGCTTTCCTTTGGCTCATACACCGGGAGCACAAACCTGGATACCACAAGCAAAGCTAAAATAAAGAGGTTTTGAATTGATTAACCTTTGATTAACCAACTGTATTTTGGCAGGAATAAATTGAAGAGCATACTGGGAATTCTCTTCTCCCAGATGACTCTAGTGTTTCATGGACTTGTCCCACAGAGCAAGTTGGGAAAATTGTTTGACCCCAGGCTCAGCATTAATGACTTGTTTTTCCACCACTTCTCAGGTGCATTAGATCTCAGTCACGATCAACCGATGGCCCTCACCAGCCCTGAGCTCACCTTACAGCTCCACTAAACGTTCTCTTCTCCAGCTAATGCCTCACAGCCAGGAAGTATGTGCCTCTGCCAATTCCCTGAGTTTTCAACTATCTGCTCACAGCCCTTTTCTTGTTCTGGCATGAAGGGAACAGCGCTGTGAAGCTGACTCACCGTGATGGGAGGCAGGATGAAACACGCCCATGGATCTGGACAGAATGAGGATGTTCTCTTCTTTGGGTTGGTGAGAAGTGCAAAACCCTCACGCCAGCATTCCCTGTTAGGGTGGCCATTATTATTTCTGTAGTTGTTTTGTGAAGGATGAAGCGTGCTCTGGCTGTTTTGGTGGCTCAGCAGCAGTCAAGTCTGTGCTACGCAGGGTCCTGCTGGCTGTGTCGCTGTAACGCTACAGGAGGACTCCAGGCCTACAAGTAGCACAGAGCGCTGTTCACTTCAGCATGCCATGTTTTTTGAAACTGCTTTTTTCCCCACCATCCCTCCTGCAGCAGGTCCAAAATTTGGGCCTTGGTCACTATAAACAGAGTCCCCAGTGGTCCCTCCTTCAGGGTGTAATCCGAGACATTTCATTTAAATGGCAACCATCACTCCAGTTCAACAGTCAAAATTCACTCACTCAAGACTTCAAAAACTTCACCCCTTTTACTCTATAATAACCTGGAGGACAGAGCTGGTATCAACCGTCTCAGGAAAAACATGCATTTAACTCTTGAAGTAATTGTTTGGCCAAACAACAGTGCAGAGTAACACCCAAAAGATGAAACTACCACTGGTAACACCCTGGATTACTCCACCACCACTGGTGGGTTCTTTCATACCTACCAGGGACTCACTTCACCTTCTAATATTCAGGGAGTACAGAAGCATGAAATTTGATTTCTTTCTTCCAAAGATGCTGAGATTATTTTAATAATTCTTACTTGGTATCACTGAAAGAAAGCTCTTGTTCCATGGTTTAATATGAAGTCTTTTAATATCTGTTTCAGCAATACAATCTCTGCTTTCTTTTCTATAAATGTATTAATCTCACCAAAGGATATAATTTAAACAGTAGAATGAAGCAGAATAAAAATATGCAGCAGCAAGCGAACATTCTTTTCAAACATGAACCTGCTCTGAACTATGTGCAGTCTGTTCAATCAGATTAGACCTGAGCAACAATTTAAATCCCAGCTCCAACCATCAATATGAAGAGCAGAAAACGTTCTTTCACCCTTTCCTGCATCTCTGTGTGAACAGATGCACAGTGGAGAGAAGCAGGAGCAAAAGGAATAATAGCAGACAGCAGGAAAGGTGAGATGTATCAAACAGGGGACACCAAATAAAGGAGAAAGTGTAGAACTGCTTTGGCAAACAGTGCGTGTATCACAATCTGTAGGCTCTGACCCTAAAGCTTGCCATTTGAGAGCCAGATACACAGAGAAATGATTCAGTGGGTTAAAAAAAAAAGGGAAAAAAAAAAAGCAGCAGCAGGGACAGGGCAGGAAATACAGTGGAAAATACATCCAGAGGATTTACAAATATATTGTCTGCTTCAAACATATTTCTAGGGGGCTAATAGGCCAAATCATTTTGGCTTGAACTCAGTATTAATAAAGAAAGACTAATTTGCACTAGTGTATCTTAGAAATGCCACTGGGCTCTGATAATTCATGGTGAAGTTATACAAACACCTATCAGGGATCTTAAAAACATACTCAGACCTGATAACTCGCCTACTGTATGGTCGGCCACATTACTTTCTCAATGTATGGGCTGCAGCTGTGTGTTTTGGAAAGAAATGCTATATTTCTTAGATAGCTAACTCTTGACCTACACAGGTTTTTAACTTAAAATATTTGTTTTTAAAAGAATAAATAAATTAATATGTACATTTCACAGTTGCTTAGAATGCAAACAAATACCATTCTTCTCTCCACACTGATTTCCCCATAAAGATATTAAAAAAACATATGGCAGGTCTACTTGGAGAAATGAGTATATTCATAATGAAAGATTCCCAGTTAAATGATGAAATAAAGTTAGGTGAACACTGTTGGCACAGTAAATAAAAACAGAATCACTACCTGACTCGTATCTGGAACTAGAAATACTCTCCCAACAATGATGAAGGTTAAAGAACTGAAAAAAACCCCACCCCAGTACCCAAGTGTTTTCTATAGCAGGGTGAGGAGATCACCCCAAAGATGGGGATTAATACCAGTATTTAATAAAAAGCAATTTGCAAGTACCACAATAGCTTTATTTCCACCTGACAAGTAATTGCTGTAAGCATATTAGTAATGCCCCCATAAGATTAATCTATAGTTCAAGATCTATACAATAAAAGGTTTGGGGTTTTTTGTCTTTTTAAAATAAGACTTCGCTGTTCTTACACAGACACGGAGAACACTTCAGGCAATAACTGCTTACTACAAGGCAAAATTTTCTTATGGATCTTTAAGAGTAGGCTAGAGAAACTAAAAGAAAAAAGTTAAGAAATACTTGAAGAAAGTAGACAAAGGCAGTACTTTTGCTCATTTAAAAAAAATCTTATTTTAGGAAAATTAAACTTTGAAAAAAAGGTTCCTTCAGGAAACACTTCCTATTGCAACAGAACGTACAATATGTACTACATAAGAATTATGCTTTCCATACATGAGGAGTGAAGTTCTCTTCATTACAACTTTTCAGGTTTTGCTTCTGATTTCTCATCTATGAGATCTTTAAATCCCAATTTTTCCAGTGGTTCATTAGCCATGAGTTGCCTAAGTTAAAAACAATAAAACAACAAAAACATTATGCAGAACACAGTCTATAACCAAGAGAACAGCAGCATTTTCTATTTCATTTAATATTATTTACTCTAAAGAAATCCAAGACATCCATACGGAGTGACTGCTGTTTGGCAAAGCCTCAGAAGCTTCAGTCTTGGGAAAGCAACATTCAGGGATACTTTTTTTTCTTAACAGCAGTTTTCCAATTAAATCTGTTGTTTCCCGATATTAGATATTGAATAACAGTTTCCTCAGAAACTGACCCGACTCTTGGTTATCTTTAATTAACAGACCACATAAGAGCTTCCTAAAATTCTACCTGTGCCATTAACCACGTTTTTAAGTGAATATGGTTTGGAACAGCATTTGTGGTGCTGCTATACTTTGCTGTAGTGATTTTCAAATGGTTTTGATTTGCAGCCTTCCTCATCATCAGCCCATGCAGCGTATACAAGCATCCTTGTATTTAAGTGCACTTAATAACACCCTTCGTGCATTTCCTAGTGAGCTCCCTGACTCACCACCGAACAGAAAGCATTGCAAAGCAATGCAAGAACAGAAACATCCCTAGAAAACCAACCACCAACACTTTTCACTTGAACTGAGGAACAAGTTAAACTTTTAACTTGTAACCATAGCTCGAAAAAAAAAAAAATAAAGCTTCACATTTGAGAAAGTCAGATGTGCATAGCGGAAGCTGGCTAAGCATCGCAGAAGGGCGGGAAAACTACACCACATCAAAAACATAAGCCAAGTAAACTGCTGAAGCCATGCAGGACACCTGCTCCTTACACGGACACGAACCTCCCGCACGAACACTCCACTGCACGGTCCCTTGCCTTCCCCTCCCCGCAAAAACAGCCCTGCTGCTTCCCCGCCCCGGGGGCCACCCGGCTGCCCCTCACCACCCCCGCTCCGCCGCCGGGCCGGGGCCGGGCTACCACTTGCCTCTCCATGCGGCACTCCAGGTAGGCCATGGCGCGCTGCCGGCAGGCCCCGCTCTCGTAGCCGCTCTGACGGAGGCACTCCATGAACCGCTCCTTGAAGGCGCTGCACTCCCCTGAAAGAGACAGCGAGGGCCGCGCTACCGCCGGGCTCGGGCAGCGGCCCGAGGCCCGCGTCCCCCTGCCCCGGCCCGCGGAGAGGTGAGGGGAGGCGGGGGGGGAGGCCCGGCGCTAGGCCGCAGGGAGGCCCGGCCCTCGTTACCGCACCGAAGTGATCCAGCGGGAAGGCACCCTTGTCCGGCGGCCGCGGTTTGAAGCTTTTGCTGCCGAAGTTCATGGCGGTAGACATGTCGCTGGCGGTGGAGAGGACGGGCACGGACAGACAGACGGACAACCCGAGAGTCCCGCCGCTCACACACCGGCCGCCGGGGGGAGCCGAACACCGAGCGTCGGCAGCTCCGGCGAGCGCCGAGCGCATCGAGCGGCCCACGTGACGGCTGCCGCTCCGCGGCGGCGCCTGGGGGGCGGGGCCACGCCGCTGTGGCAACGGCATCGGCGTTGCTGTGGCAACCGGAGCGCCTCGCTCCCGCCGCAGCGTGGGCGGGGGGGGGCGTCGCCACGGCAACGCCGTGGGGCCGCCGCGTT
>JAVJGG010000061.1:13470914-13534595 GCA_035590195.1 Aviceda cuculoides
CCCCCCCCGCGCCCCCCGGAGCCCGGGCAGCCGTGGGGCCACAAGGAGCATCCGTGGGCCGGGACGCGGGGCGGTGGGGAGCATCCTTCTCCCGTCGGGGGCCGCTCCGGGGCCGGGGGCCGTGCCGGGCGGGCGGGGGACAAGAGTGACGTCACTGCCGCAGGCCTCGGCCACCAGCGCGGGTCACCATGGAGACGCCGCCGCTGTCCGCCATGTTGGCCCGGGCCGGCGGCCTCCGGGGGGCGGCGGGGTCGGTCCCACCTGAGCGGGAGGGTCGGGCCGGCGGCGGTCCCGCTGTGCTTCCACCGTCCCTGCGTCCGGGGCGCGATCAGCCTCTGAGCAATAAACCGATTTCTTCTCATAGAAACAGTTGGGTTTTTTTGCTAATTCGCCTCCGGACTGTCTGATTGGGAAGGGTGAGAGGGATGGTGACGGGCAGCCTGCCTGCTGGGGGGCAGGGAAAAATGGTTTGTCCTCTCGCGTGTGTTCGTTTGGAAATGAAGCGGAAAAAAGCAAAACTCAGAACTTGGTGTCAGCAAATCAGTTTACACGGGATCCAGCCTCATCCGAGAGTCTCCCATCTCTGTCCAGGAGCCGGCGGGCCGGGCCCGGGGTTGAGGCCGGGCTCCTCCTTCTCCTCGGCCATGAAGAACAAGTTCCTCACCCGTCACTGCTGAGCAATGGGTCTCGACTTAAAACCACATTTTTTCAGAACCCCGCTGTGGCTGGCGGTGTGATCCGAGAGCCTCGGGATCAGCACACAGAGCTGAGGCACCCCGGGGAAGGAGGACCGACTTCCCTTAGAAATCCAGCAGGATTTCAGAAAAGCCATCCCCGTCCCACTGCGGTGACGTGAACTCGGCCATCAGCCGCCATGGCGGCAGCGACGTGATTGCTCATCCCTTGTTAATCCTCACAGTTTGGCACCCGTGCGCAAACCTGACGGACAGCACCGTTATTTTATGGCTCCTACAAGCGATGGGCGAGCAGGCAGCTGCCCGTCACGTGGCAGGAACGCCGACGAGGCTGGTAAAACCAAGCGGTCATCGGCAGATGTTTGGGAAATGGTGAACTTCCAGATCCTCAAGACAGATAAACTGAGAAAAACACCCCTTTTGGCCACGGGTTTACAGCATGCTCTCTGCAGAGCCTCGGATCTCATCCTGAAAAGAGGATGAGAAATGGTGTTAATCTAAGCCTCCCAAGTGTTAACCGTGGATTACACTGTTAGAGTCTTTTTTTTCTTTGCCCATAGCTGCCATTGGTTTAAGATGGTCTTTCATCTGTTTTAAGTTGATTTTCTTTTAATTAAATGACTGAGATAAGTAGAAAGAATTTGAGGCTGGGTAAAAAAAAGAAACAGCTGCAATTGTTAAGGACAGCCATTATGGAAATATTACCTGCAGCCCCATTTAAAGTGCATTTTTTTTATGCTTTGATTGCTTCCTTATTACAGTATTGAAATTGTAAATGGAAAATTACACCATGTTCTATTACATAAGCAACTGGTTTACACAGCCTGAAATATAAGGTTTTATTTATTATTATGTTTTCAGGGCTATGATTTTTTTATTATACAGTAAATAGCACTTTTCCACTTGACTTCATTATAACACTTAACAGTAAAAGGGAGATACTCCTCTTTCATACATACATGCAGCAAACTGTCTCCCAGATCTTGGAGGACTGAGCAGCAGAGAAGCAGCTTTGGTTTCTCTGGACAAGCTTAAGTGAAGTGTCAAGGCACTTGATTTTAGCAAGCTGCCCAAATTACGTTCCTTAGTTTCTGGGACAGTGGTTGACTTGCTGATTCCCCATGTAATGAAGGAAGAAATCAAAGGAAAAAGAGATGCAGGGATCCCACAGTGGAATTATTCCCAAACAGCAACAATCCTATGCAAAGACTATATCAACCTGATTTATTACATTATATCCGAATGTTTTGGTTACCTATTGATTAACTTGGTGTCTTTCATTGACATCTTAAATTTTGTAGTTACCCAAATTCAGGTCAGGTATAGTAGCAGGTGTTTGGTTATGCTTACTTAATGTTTTTGTTGCAACTGTCAGTTGTGTCTTCTAGAGTTTCCTTTAAAAGTACAGTTTGTCTTAGAATCTAATACATAGCAGTTTAGTATGTATTTTTCCCAAGGAGATCAAATGAAACCCCCATTAGATAATCAGTGTGAAGGAAAAAAATCTCATTTGCAGATTAAGCCAACCAGTTCCAAAAGAATTCAATAAAAACAGTGCCACAAAGAGCAGTGCCACAAACAGAGAATTAAATGCTTTTCACGTACTGTCTTTCAAAGAAGTGAGAGACTTTCACAGCATCAGGGAAATCTGAAATAGCTGTTTCAGTAAAAAGGTGCCCATTGTACAAGAGAGATCAGATAATTTGTAAAACATGCGGTGTTTTACAGTATCTCTAGTCTGGAGTCCTGAGCCCTTTCCAACAGTTAAAAGGCTCCCCAAACTAGGGAAAATCTTGGATCTTCCCCTTTCAAGTTACACAACTTGACAGATTTAAAAAAAAAAAAATTCCTTTGCTTGAATCAGAGTTGTTAGTCATTAATTATGGACTAAAGAGTCATTAATTATGGACTAAAGTAACACTTAAAAAATGCTTGCTCTTTTACAATGTTGTCAGATCACACTGAAAACTTATTCCACTATTGGTGCTTATCCATCAAATGTACCTTCAAAAGGAGTTTTTACACACTCAGCATTACAATTGGAAGCACTAAATTGAATAATACATCAGAGCAGAACCTTTATTCCTTTTTATGGGCAGGATAAAGTCCAGGACTTTCATTATTTTCTCTCTCACACCGTGCTGCATCTTTTAAGAGCCTACAGATTCAAATTATTAGGTAGATAATTTGAAAATAATTTATTGACAAGCCATGAAAGGCTTTGAGTAAAGTACTAGGGGATTTTGTAGCTTGATTTGGGATAGCTGTAAGAAATTAATCAGTTGAACAAGACCAAGCACATTCAGACGCTGGAATTTGTGCCCTTGAGACTGCTGTTCCCAGCCCAGGCACAGAACACACCTCAGAGAAACATCCTTCCAGGATCACTCATTCCTACGCCTCACCCTCGCGCGGCGAGCACGCCGCCAGCTCTTACATAAGGTCTCTTGCTACATCACTGCCACAGGCTGTTGTAAACCATTTTTCTCCCTTTTAATTCAGGTTCCTAGACAAGCAAAAATGCAGAATATTGCCAGAATAGTCTGGGGAACGGGGATTTCTGTTGTGGATGATTAATGAAAAATTATTGTTTTGCACTTACAGGGAAATCATAGTTTCATGCCAGTAAGGTCAGGGCCTTAATACGTTATGTGCTCTACAAAGATGTACAGAATGATAGCTCATTTTCTGTTATGACTGAGCCAAAGCCTCATCAGGTTAGAGGGTAATGTGGTAGAAATAGTAACGCTGCGCTGCAAGCTAAAGAAAACTTTTTTCTTACATTGCCACTTGCAATTCTGGTATATCTAAATCCACATCTCTATCTGCATCAAGACAGGGGGCCCAAAAGTAAGATGCTGGGACCCTGGCTTGGTGGATACCTACCAACTAATCATCCTTTGTGATATGCCCCAAATTGCCCTTGGATTAATATAGTTTCTGCAATACTGTCTTGAGACAGACTTGGAGCTATGTCGAGGCATTTGGTCTGTTCAGTTGTATTTTGAAAATACATTGTTCATAACCTGACCTCCTCACTGCTAACTTCCCAGGTCAGGCTGCTTTGGTTTGTTGGCATAAGTGTGGGCTCTGGAAGATCATGCTTCTGGCTATAGTCACAGTGGATTTTACTGCAAATATTTTTATAGATATGCATGTTATAAAGTACATTGCCAGCACCAAATCCCAGGATCTCCCACGTACTTTGTCACTGAGTGAGACTCATGAAGGAATGACATCTATTCAGGCCAAGAACAAGGCTTTTAAAAGCAACAAAGTTCCTGGGAATGGTTTGTTGCTAAAAGGGGTAAATGCTTAACACGAGTGGAAAATACTGTCACCTTAGACTCTGCACAGAGACAATGCACTAATACCATGCACAGATTTTATTTACTTCTCCCAGTGACCAGGCCCATCACATACAATCTTTCATCTCAGAATATGGAGAAAACCTAAGAATCTTTCATTGAAATTTTGCAGTGGAATAATGATTTTAAAAGTATTTTTCAGGAGTCTTTCTTCCCAAAGTAGATGTGCAACACACACTGATTTGACAGATAAATTAAAAGAAATCCAGTACAAGTTATTTGTATCAAAATGAATGTAACAAACACTTGAGATACTGATCACTACTCTGTAGTGATCCTATCGAAATACCAATTTGCGGGATGGGAAGAAGCAGGTGTAATCCGATAAAACAAAGCAATAACTATGAAAAAATTATGAAAGAGGTCAAAGTCAGAAAGCTCTTGATTTCTTTTTTTACTGGCATTTGTCAAGGTGAGCAAAATCCATTAGCAAGGAGCAGCCTGAGTTTTAACACATCTGAGTCTTTAAAAATGTTAATGTTTAATAGGGTGTGCTCATGCTTTATATATCCCTGGTAACAATGCATGGGCTGATAGGAATCTCTTGAGGTTGTAAATCAGTGGCAGAGCCTTGCAAGGCACACAAGCGCTTGCTGTTCACTCTCATGGTTTATTATGTTATCAGAACTCACTGACTGAATTATGGCCTTATAACAGCTCTTTCTCTGCATTATCCTACTATTACTGTAGCATTATTAACCTATGTCCCATTAGAAGATTGTATGTCCTCCAAATGAGCACACAGAAGTTAGATGACTCTGTGGCAGTTTAATGTACAGGCTAATTTTCTAGGAGGAACCATTTCCCTGATCTATGCCCACAAAATCTGCTTACCTGAAGATGCTATCGGTTCTGGCTTGGGCTGATAGAAAGACAAAGACTTGTGAGTGGAGAGCAATGTTTTCTCCCCAGTCCTGTGGGGGATGCCTCACCTGCAAGCCAACAACTCAGCTGCAGGCTGTGTTCAGGATTGCACACTAGAAGCCATGGTATGTGAAGAAGAAATGGAGGTGAGAACATCACGCTGGCTGGATTTTAAAACTGGAATGATTCCCTCCCATTGGAGAACTCACCCATCATTTCCTAGAGAGCATGCATCAGTCCAGCAGGTTGGAAGTCCATAGGTTCACTCCTTGAGAAAGGATTTCACCCTATGTTACAGCAGGTACAACCTGGAGCTTTAAACAGTCTGAAAGCCCTTGAGAAGGTTCTCTTGCTTTCTATGTCAGTAGTCAGCTCTACTCCATCAGAGCAGTGATGGCTATATTAAACAGAAACTATAAATTTCCTCCATTGGTACCCAACTGGGCTCATGAAAGGTTTTTTCCTCACTCTTACTGTACCTTATAAAGTCTCAAGAGTCCCAGTGTTTTTTCCCATTTTCTCAGTCTGGCAGAACAGCATGTTCTTGGAAATGTCTGGGAGAAAAGGGTGCAGACCAAGACCTCATAGTTGTGCAGCAAATCTTCAGATGGACATGACCATCCATTGCCCTCCTTTCTTTGCCCACCCTGCCTAGCCCTCTTCTGCACAGGGTAATTTCCCCTTGTGAAAAACTCCACTCCTGATAACAAGCCTTGGAGAACAGGCAGACACGCAGGCACCTTTTTCATGTCAATCTAGTTAGAGTTTATTGATTCCCCTTGCCTTCGGCTAATGTACTTTTATTATTATTAATAAATAATCATTTTTTCCATCAGTGGAGCCTGCACCCGGGAGCCTTGGAGGATTCTAGCAAAAGTATTATTAAAACAAAAGATTTCTAAAGGGTTGAACAGCAGGATGGCCGAGTAATCTGACAGAATCTGCAGCTGGGGAGCAAAATATCCCCACCTGAGTTTATGTGACAGAGCACCAAATTGGCTCCTTCCCTCAGTGCCACCATTTAAAACTGTGGCCTCCTGTTCATGATCCCTTCTGCTCTGTTGTCATCCCCCAAGGATCCGGGAGCTGTCGCCCAGGCATGCGGGCTCCTGCAGGACCCTGCCCTGGCGTGGTGCATGACTCAGTACACCTGGAGTGCCAAACCTGCCGCCGGGCGCTCCTTCTGGCTGGCACCCCCTCTGCAAGAGCAGCCCAGGCAGCCCCCTCCTCCGTCCTCTGCCTGGCCAGCTGCAGAGCCTGATCCTCGCTCCTCCCAGGTTACGGAGATCAGGGATCTCTTTCCCAATCTAGGCAGAAGGATTACCTGGAGGGGATGGTTTCTGCTAGAGGATTGCATGCATCTGCTCAGAAACAGGTGGGACAGCGGGGAAGGAGTCATCGCCAAACTCAGAGACGGAGATGGACATCGAGGCACAGAGTCCTCTGGGCAGTAAGCTGCAAAATAGTGACTGAAGTGATTTCAGGGGCATTTGGGGGTTGCCGGTAGAGGATTTGGGGGACAAAGATCAGTAACGGTGTCAGCAATGAAAACACTGTGGTGCTCAAGGAGGTGATTTTACTGGGGTGGCAGGCAAGCAAAGAGAATTAGAGCTGTCACCTGTAAGTAGACCTACTCCCGCCTGCAATCCCGAATTAGCACATCTTCATGCCACCATCGCTCCAACTCCTCCTCGGTCAGCCTTGTCTTCCCTGAGGACTTTCTTGCCAGCTGCACTCTGGGCCATGCGTTACTGTGGGCTTTCCCTCCTGTGTCCTGCTTCCTCCATCGCATCACCAGTGGGCCAGCTGAGTCCTGTGACCTGGAACGTGACAGCAATCCAGCACGGGTCCTGTCCCTTAATTCTGCCCCTGAAATCACATAGACCACAACATGTCCATAACACAGATTTTCACTGGAAAACAAACACCTTGCCCCAGTGTTGTAGATGAAATAGGAGCTCCAGATTAAGATAATCCATGTTTCAGAATAAAATAGGGTGCTTTATTTGGCAGGGAAAAAAGTACATCTGGTCCAAATGGAAGTAAACAAGACCTCAGAGTCCTTTTCTCTGTGTAAAGCCACTTCCTCAGAAGGTGTGTTCAGGCAGTGACAGAAGGGCTATAAAGGGAACCCAAGATGCTCATACCCACGCTTTGGTTTAGACATGGCAATGCAGAGTTTGCTGCAGTACGTGGGCTCTAGCTTGCTGCTGTATTTGGCAGCAGGGCTGGTCACTCTTCTTTACTTTCTTACCAGCTTGAAGAAGTCGGTTTGCAGTTTGCCTCCTGGGCCACGACCTCTTCCTCTGATCGGAAACTTGAATGTGGTGGACCTGAAAAAGCCGTTCCAGTCGCTGACAGAGGTAGGGTCTCAGCGAGCAGGCAGGAGGAAAACAGGCAATTCCTGAAGCAAGAAATGCAACTAGGGAAATGGAAATGTAATTGTGTTTGCGTTGTGTGGAGGGCAGAAATGAGATATTTGGCGTATAGGCAGACTGGCAGAGTGACTTTACCTTCAGAGGTACGCACACAAACATACATTTATATATCTAAATATAATACATTCCTTCCCTCATACACACACAAGTGTAGACCCCCACCTCTTGCAATCAGCTCCATATTGTTGGTATTTTGAGCCCCTCAGAGGCTGCGGGTAGAAGACTCAAGTTGGGCCAGCCTGCTGACAGATGAGGACTATTTGCCATCGAGAGATGTCTCCCTGCAGACAGACCTCTCCCACTGAAGGCAGGTAGGAAGGAAGAAAGGGAGGAAGGAGGGAAGGAAGGAAGGAAGGAAGGAAGGAAGGAAGGAAGGAAGGGTATTATCACCTGCAATGCAAAGCTCAACTCTGCCTCCCCAACCCTTCCCCTGCACACACACACTGGCCAGGGTTATTTAACACTTGATGCATGGCTTTTATATGTCTAGGTAAACAAATTGCTTTTTCTTACGCAGCTCCATGGATACTTTTATTTCTAAAAGAGAAAAAAAAGACTTAAATAGTATAAAGCCAGGTGCAATGCTGATTTCAGAAAGTGTCTGCTGTGTTCCCATAGGGAGGTGGGGACAAGCCATTGTGAATTCAGATTTCTTCTGGTTGCTGTAGGGACAGTTGAGGTGCTGTGGGTGACCTCTTTGTGTGCTTACCAGACATCTACGACCAGGGAAACCCAGTCCCCAGTGAACTCCTTCAGCCACCTGAAGAGCCGCAGTGAGGGGGCAGTGCAGACACAGATTCTCCAGTTAGTCACAGAAGAAAGGGCATCCTGGGCTGCAAAAGTACGGAACTCCTACAGCAGTCATGCAGTGTTCACCTGCCTTGACTCACGGTGCAGAGGACTGTGCAGAGCACAGCTTTGATGGGCTTCTGGTTCTGAGCTCCCATCTGATCATATGTATGTTTGAGGCTGCCAGTATGGAAGAACAACTGGTTCTGGCAGTACTGGGGGATTTTATGATACAAATGTCACAGGAAGGCACCAGACTAACTTCCTATAATCTGCCAAGCAGCTTTCTTTAGGCTTTCAGGCCTGCCGCATCCAATACTTACACTGCTAAATAAAAACAGGGTTGATGCCAAGAAGTACTAATGCAAAGAAATGACCAAAGGAAGGCTACGAGGCAGCTATGATTCCCTGCCTCTGGCTCTGCCACACACTCTGTGAGCTGATGGGGATGAAAGAACCAGTGTTAATATTATCTCCCAAGCCGTCAAACCACCGTTTGATGAAAACAAATTCAATTTGTCTGGTGTAATAACAGGAGCTGCTTCTAATCTGAAATTCAATTTTCAGAATGTATCTAATGCATAGCAAATGGTAACCCAGGCACATCGGAAACAAGAAGACATTTGGAGCGGATGGCTTGCAGTGTGTTTAAACGAAGTCTAAAATACCGAGTGAATGATTAGACTGTCAAAGCCACCCTTCTGTGTAACAGATGATTCATATTTAATTTGCTATAAAAGCCTAGAGCTCCTGTGACATTATCTACAAGAATATGCTTCCTAGTTGGATTCAAGTTTCTGGTGGCCAGCAAATAATTTTGCAATGACTGCAACATTACCCGCCTTGCCATAATTAGAGACAAGTGCTGTCCTGAAAGAAAGAGTTATTGTCTAGCTTTGTTTTTGTAGTGTTTGTGGCTTCAGCCTCAAAGATGTGTGCACGCCTGCTTGCCTCAGGTCAACAGCATTAAAATAAACAGGCCTGCCTGCTACAGCATTTTCTAACCAGCCTCTCAATGGTAGGATCACTACGCTGGCCTGTTACTGCAGAACACCACAGGAATGCAATGGCATTTTATTGACTTCTCTGATAGAAGCAGTGATAGCAGACACCTTGTTGTGCAAACAGGGTGCAAGCAGAGATGCTGGTAATTGATAGCTGATGCTCATTAGTTGCATTACGGCAGCACCTGGAGACTTCAGGCAGGGCTGGGAGGCTCCTTTGGGGCTAGAAACCATCTGGGGTGGCTAGTGCTAGCGTTTGGGTCCAGATCTGGTTTTGAAGGAACCTATTTATTCACCTTGACAGCTCTCCAAGATATACGGCAATGTCTTCACTGTGTATTTTGGACCCAGGAAAGCTGTAGTACTGGCTGGATATGAAACCATCAAGGATGCCCTTTTAAATCATGCTGAAGAATTTGGAGAGAGGGCAGAAATACCCATATTCAGGAAAATGACACAAGGAAATGGTAAGTGACCTTTTGGTTGGTTAGTTTTTGTAGTGTGTATACGTTCATTACATTCTTACAGCAGAGAGTATCATCCTCTTACAGATTGCTTTTTGTTTATAAAACAGTATATCAAGCAGCTTTGGTACCAGTGTGTAAGAATGCCCTACAAATGTTTATTAACCACAGGTAACATAAGGATGTTACACCTTTATTTTAGGCATAGCATTCAGCCATGGAGAGCTATGGAAAACTACGAGAAGATTCACCTTGTCCACACTAAGAGATTTTGGAATGGGAAAGAGAACCATTGAGATCCGAATCCTGGAGGAAGTAAATTCCCTTATCAAATATTTTGAATCCTATCATGGTGAGTGCCAAGACTTTCATCCAGAGACAGAAAACATGTCTAGCAGAACAATAAAGATTAATGAAAGTTTAACTCAGAGCAAACGGTATCTCATGGTTAAAGTTCAGCATACGCTGAAGAAGGTTATTAAACTGAGGCCTTAAAACTTTGAAACTGAGTTCCCTGCTATGCATTCTGGGTGGTGAATGAGTTTTTTCTTTTGGAGCTCAGGACTACATTTCCATAGGAAACCACACTGAAATAAGCATAATCACACCATCATTTGTTTTCATTGCTTGAAATACAGGGAAACCGTTTGATACGAAGATGATACTCAACAATGCTGTATCCAATGTCATCTGCTCTATATTGTTTGGAGAGAGGTTTGAATATGATGATCCGGTATTTCTAACTTTGCTGAAGCTGATGAATGAAAACACTAAGCTGTTGGGCTCCCCAATGGTGCTGGTAAGAGCTTGATTTTATGTTTTAGCTTTTAGGTTTCGGGGGGATATCCGGTTGCCTGTGTTTGTCCTCCTGGCCTCCCACATCTTGCTTCTTGAGAACAAGGACATTATCAGCCAGCCAGCAGCCTGTACAGAACACATCTGCAGTTCTGTATCCACAATGCACATATTCCCAGGCTCCTGCGCTTAGTCTGTGAAGCTTATTAGTAAAAGAAAAAACCCAAAGTCTTCACAAAAGGAACTATTTTACCCTCTCTGAAGAGCAGAAGCACAATATGTCTCTCATATCAGAGATCGGCCTTGAAATGCCATCTCAAATCTGCCTCCTTCTATCACACCTTCATCAACTGTCGTAGTTCTGCCTCCCCTAGAACCAGGTTTGACAAACTTCTTTTTCTTTTATTTTGGCCACTGAAACTCAATCTTAGCAAACTAACAGCTGATATAAGCCTGTTCCTTCCTGACACAAAGCTTCGGCTTTGAACGCCAGTGGAGTCATCTTTCTGAACCGCACCGAAGTCTGCAGCTGGCTGTAACTCCAGACCAGCTAAGCCCCAAAAGCACCACCTGAGCACAGGTCAGAGTTACACACCATGTATGGACACTCTCCCAGGACGAGGCACCAGCTAGCATCGGGTGTTTCTTTAATTGTCTGGCAGGGCAGCTAGTGGTTTCCTTGAAGATGTGCACACCTCACATGGGGTGAGGGGGGTGAGACCCCTCCTTTCTCCTGACAGCACATATCTCCATATGACATACCGCAACGCTGTGCTCAGTCCAGCTCCTAGAACAGTGTAGTTGGGTTAGCTCGGTGCTGTGCCTAAGCTAATTGGCTTGAAAGCACCATGTTGACACAGCAATATTGTCTGTCTGTGGAGGTGGCCAGTTCAGTTCCCTTCTGCCATAGGATGTGACACACCTGAGGGCTTTCCCTGGAATAAGTACAATGCTCACTTTCCCACCTTTCACATCTGAGACCCTCTGTCCCATCACCTACACAGCTGGAAGCCCTGACAGAAGATTAATTTGATGAGTCTCCCAAAAGTCATGGCAAGGACTCATGCAGAGGTGTAACAGAGAGAACACTATTCCTGCAGCAATTCATAGCTGTTTGGACTGTACAAGAAAATGTGAGAGAATTACAGCCTGAAATGTCAGGGCCTGGGGCAAGGGACCAGCAGTGTGATTTGAGATACCAGTATGTGTTCAAAATGCCAACTAACAGTAAGACTTCTCTTGCTCCACAGTTATATAATTTCTACCCATCCCTTGGATTCCTCTCTGGAGCTTCCAAGACTGTGCTACAAAATGTCAGTGAACTGAATGCTTTTCTCCAGAAGCTCTTCCAGGAACACAAAGAAGAGTTTAATGAAAATAACTTAACAGGCTTTGTTGATGCCTTTCTGATGAAGCAACAACAGGTACCTTTAAGCTAAGTCTCAGAGTCTTTTTATTCTCTTAGCTCTGACTTAATATTAGGACTGACCATCTGTCAGGGACTGGGAGTGAGTGCACAAGAACTGCAGTGAGCAGAATATGTCAAAGCTTGTACTCACAGTGAGCTGTGCAGTACTCGCCCCATAGCTCCACTGAAACTGCTGGTTAGAGGGATCTAGTTGTCAAGATGTCCCATGTGGGGGAAATAAGTTACCATTTATTGGGAGGAGATCATCCCAAACCTTCCTTCAAGAATGGTACAGTGATAAACTGCATTGCAGTAACTAAATTCCAGCTAACCTAATATCTAGACCTAGGGGACTGCACATAGGCTGGGGACCAGACAAATTCCATACAGCATAGGCCCTAATGCTAAAGTACTAGACATTTAGTTTCACAGAGCATATAAAGTCACAAAAAGCTAAAATACAGACAAAAATGGTGGCAGCGCAGTCACATATTGGTATCACTTGCTGTAGAACTTATGGCCATTACCTGTATGTTTTGAAGGAGTCAAAGAAACCCCACACTACGTTCAACAACAGAAACCTGTTGTTTTCAACCCTGGACCTCTTTGCCGCTGGGACTGAGACTACTTCTACAACTGTGCGCTGGGGTCTGCTTCTGATGATGAAATACCCAGAAATTCAGAGTAAGGCTGAGAACTCCTCTTGTACAATATACTGTTGCATGCTTAAGGCTTTGGCTGTGGGAGGGAGTGGAACTCATTCAGTGTTATTCTGAGTACTCTGAGAGAGATAACAACCGTTGACTTTACAAAGGAATTTTATTCAGCTGGATTGCAATAAACCAGCCCAGCCAAGTGGGAGAGGCTAAGGGCCAGTCTACAATTACAGTAAAGCTCCCCCATCGTTATTCTCCTGCAGGCTATGGGCTTACGTCACTAAAGGTCTCCTCAGGAGCTGATTCTGATCTGGTTTCTGTTGAAGGCTATGGGGTAACAAAGGTGTGTGATCAGAATCAGGCATGGAGTGTGCTGTAGTGACTCCATTCAAACTCCCTTGGCTCAACAACAAACCTGAAAGAACCACGCCATGCCCTGACTTACCCACTTCTGCTCTTCCCAAACACCCCTCAAAGTTTTCGCTTTTCTTCATCTTGGCCAAACTGGAGGCCATTTCAGTTGCAAGATAAGAGGGTTATCAGCTTCTTAATCCTTTCCTCCCTCCAAGGAAAAATTCATGAAGAAATGGACCATGTCATTGAACCAGGAGAGCTGCCTAAGTTGGAGGACCGGAAAAAAATGCCTTATACAGATGCAGTGATACATGAAATACAAAGGTTTGCCAATATTGTACCAATGGGTGTATCACGATCAACTCCGACCGATGTGAATTTCCGAGGCTATGTGATTCCTAAGGTGAGCTTTGAGGCTAGCAGCTTACACTGCACAGATTCCTTACAGTTTTATTTAAAGCAGACAGGAAGAAAAATATAAAAATCTAAAGATAGTGTGACATGTGGTTTAATCTATGATGTGATCCTTTGTCTTGGATCCAGGACAGCTATTATAAACATGCTGGACTGTGGTCTGTTACAGCTGTTTGAATCCAGAATAACCAGAGAGTTAATTAAATGCCAAATATGGAACCTCTACTTCATTATCTTTCCTGAAAGATCTGACTCTGTAAGAAGGGAATGTTTTGTGGTCCCAAAGGAGAGCAGCAGCTACTGATAACAGGCAGAGCCACAGTGGGGCAGGGAAGCATCCCCCAGTTCTGTCTGCCATGGCTCAATCTTATTTGCCTCTTCACGTTAGAAAAAAGAAAGCAGCCTGGATCAGCTAGGAAAGTGATCTGCTCTGAAAGCTACTGTGAGTTTCTTTGATCCCTTTCAGGGTACAGAGATCATTCCGCTGCTGACCTCCGCTCTGAATGATGAGTTACACTGGAAAACCCCGGATCAGTTCAACCCTTCCCATTTCCTGGATGCTGATGGGAACTTCATTAGGAGAGAGGCATTTATTCCATTCTCCATAGGTGAGAGGGGTAATGTGTGCACTACCTGGAGCACAGTTCCCATGGATTTTAGGAAAGTATGAAAGTTGGGACCACAGAACATAGGATAAGGGATTTCTAGTAATTTGTCCTGTCAACCATTGCCGTAGGTAACCACTTCTTCCTTGGAAGATCTGGGAGACACTGGTTTACCCATGGTCAGTGAATGGTCTCACATACCTACAGGCTTCTGTGTGGTTTGAGACCAAGTCAGTAGCACCTCTGATATACGGAGAGAGGGAAGGAAAAATTTCCTACCTCAGCAGCCTGCTTTTACAGACTGTACATCCAGTTTAGAAGGTCTCAGACATCAACACTAATAGTTACGGTGCTGATCATTTACTTCTCTCCTCGTTGTTTTCAGGACGAAGGGCTTGCCTTGGAGAAGGACTGGCCAAAATGGAGCTGTTCCTCTTCTTTGCAGCCTTGCTCCGCAAATTTGTTTTCCAACCCGCTCCTGGAGTGGATAAGTCAGACCTAGATCTCACTGCTGATGTCGGTTTTACCTTGAACCCCATGCCTCACCTGGTCTGTGCTGTGCCCTATGAGTGATCAAGTGACGTGAAGTTAGAGTAGTGAACACTTCAAGCTTGAAAGCAAGTCTAGTTACAGGGGAAAAAAGCTGTCTGTACCTGAGCTTTAGGGGAATGGAGACACCGGGCACTGCTATTTTTCTCTCATTCATGCAATTCTTTCCAACAGCTCTTGCGGTGCCTGTATAAGGCAAACCCTTCAGACACCCCTGAGTACTGCTCTCAGAAACAGCGTGATTCGTTCCTGGAACAGTCCATCAGAGAGGCAGTTTTCAGGGCTGTTTGAAAGAATGAAATGGCTTCAAGCCTCCTCTATAGATGTAACCCATTAGAGAGATGTAACCTCTCCCCTGAGAGCCTCCACAGAGAATTTCTCAGCCCAAAGTCCAAGCTTTATAGCAGAGCTGATTATCCATGGCCCAGCTGAAGACAACAGACACTTAATGGATCTAGAAATCTCCCCAGGACAGTTGTTCAGGTGAGCCTCAGACTGAGCTTCCATTGTGTGATACAACCTGCCTTATCTTTATTACAGGGTCCCAGACACGAGGGTGTAACATGGGCTGATGCCAAGAGCCAGGCAAGTGACAGTTATCAGAAAACATCTAAGTGCTTTGGGAAGCGGGTTCATTCCAACTCACACTAGGCACTTTATGCTGAAGAGCCTATTTATGATGGGGCCGATCTAGCAGCTTTCCGCTTCTGCTAAGAAAGGCGTTTCTACCACTCTGTCACCGCTCCTGGCTTCATACTGGCTCTGGCATTTGTCTGATCCCTTACTGGGCCATCTCAGATCCCTAAACTGGCAAAAAATGACCAGCCACAGAAAGTGGGAACTTTCCGAATCGGCGTGGCTGAAGCTGGACACAAGCCCGAGGCAGTGTGAGGGCGATGCAGCCTGGGGCTGGGCAGCAGGACTGCCATGCTCCCGTCAGAGAGCTGAGAGAGGCTCAGCCCTCATCTCTGCTTGCACCTTTGGAGCCGTAGTTGCTCTCTAGATCCTCTCTACCCTCCACAGAGAGAGAAAAGATCCTTCAGTGGATGATTTAACTGCCATAAGGTCTGAATTGCTCGCTCTCTCTGTTGCCTGCAGGGTGAACACTCATCCACAGGCTCCTAATTCAAACTCCAGTCTCATGTATCAGGTGTGTTGAGATGAATAGGGACAATATTTTCCATTTGACTGAAAATGGGGCTTCAGCTCTTTAAAAAATGTTGCTGTCTGTCTTCAGCTCTACACCAGATACATAGCTCCTGGCATTTCAAGCTGTCTTCCTCTCCAGACATTCCTTGTGTCAGGGATAGGCAGCAAGGTCTCCAGGCAGAGTAGCAGATCAGCCTGCACTACTGAGCAAATACCACTGCCACAGGCTCCCATGGAAGTTATATGCGTTCAGTACTCAGCAGGAGCAGGGCCATCGCAATAAGAACTGCAAGCCAAATTTTGGTACTTGCAAAAAGTGCTTTGTCCACTTACGTAGGAACCGAAGTTAACGAATTCAGAGCTGATAATGCTCACGTTCTGCCAGCAGAGATCCTGCATCACTGTCAAGGCTAATAGGATTTTGAATGTAGTCACTGTGAAAATATATGTAAAAACCGGTAGTAGAGTCTGGAAGGAGAAGCAGGTTAGACTTTGTCACCAAGTTGCTCACCTGTACCATTAAGTTGTCGTACGGGGGTCCCTGTAGAAAGCTGGTGACACCCCAGAGACTGCAGCTGTCCTAGAGCAGCTTTTTGATTACTGCAATTAATGATTTATTTCATGTAGCAGCTATTATGAGTAGGAACAACTAGCTGTACCCGCAAGGCTACACCCATTGAGGCAAGTGTGATATGTTTGTGAAATCTGAATGGTGGTGCAGGTACACGAGAGGAGGCTGCTCCGTGTGCTGTGAGACAGGCAAGAAACCACATGTGGGCTAGGGAGCAGTGAGTCACTGAAGATGCTTTTGTGTTGGTTTGGAGGCGGGAAAGGCAGGTTAGGATGAAAAGAAAAAAGGGAGAAACAGAAAGTTACAGAGACTGAGAGGGCAATTGTGGTAAATCTAGAACATAAAACTAAAGTTGCTGTCATCTAAAGCTGATCTGTGCTGCAAATGGAAAGAAAGAAAGGAAGAGAATATGAAGGGGTGACAAAGTAGGGCAGTCTTTGGCCAAGACACTGACTCTTCACACTAGCTTTAGTTCGCGCAAATAAAGGCAGCACTCTAATAGTTGTGCTGTACCTTGTACTTGTACGGGTATTGCACTTCTACGTGCATTGTACCACGGGTACGGCTCCAGCTTCTGGTTACACCTCAAGGAGTCTGCTTGACAAGCTAAGTAACAAGAAAGCCTTCACTGCTACACTCGCTTACGTTTATTTTGCTGTTGCTCTACTTGCAGTCTAACTACTGCAAGCCTGACCTTGTCTCCTACTTAATAAACAAATATTTTACTCTGTTTCCGTTGATCTATCTGGTGTTGCAGGATGAACTTGATTTTGGGTCAAACTGATAAAGTTGGGCTGTACCACCTTTAATACACTCACACTAGAGAGGTGAGCACAGGGAACCCGGGGCAATGCGCAGCCAAGCGAATTCAGCAATGCGAAGAGTGAGCAGTGCTTATAGCCGCAAACAGCTCAAAGGAAATAATTGAATTTCTGACTCCAGAAAATCACAACTGCTGTCTGAGACAGGGCATTGCTCTGGATGGCTCTCCGACGTGGCCTCTTACAGTGATTCCTGCCCTTGCTTAAAAGGAACTCATCACAGTAAAAGCCAGCAGGAGTTAACCGAGGCTGCGGTCCTGGATGCGCTGCTGGTCAAGAATGGGACTGGCAGGGAAGGCGCAGAGATTTGCGGGGATTTAAGTTAATTTAAAGGATGCAGGGCTGGTGCTTTACTGGCTGGCTCTCCCCAGGCTGGCTAACTGGCAGCAGAGCGGCTGCGCTAAGGGGTCGGTGGATGATGCCCGTGCTCCACGTCCTCACCAGCACCACCTGGTTCACGTGCTGTGGCAGGGGACTGCCACCTGGCACCAGGGACCGAGGACAACCCGGCTCCGAGCATCCTGAGGGGCCCGGCTGCCCCAGGAATGCACCCGGAGCGGTGTCAGTGCCTGGCAGGCGTTTTGTGCTGGGTTCTGTGTGCTCGGGCAGGGGAGCACGTAGCAGCGCGGCTCCCGAGCGAAACACGTACCAGACACATTATTGAGACAGGAATTTCTTGTCATCGCAAGAGCTTGACTTACCTTTGTCATTTTAATGCATTGCACTCAGAGCCTGGTTTTAAAAAAACCCAATACACTCCCCCCCCTTGGCTTTTCAGAGATAATTCAAGTCTCTTTCTGAAAGGCCTTTTTGTGATTTCAGCAGCTCCCAGGGCAAGGATGAAATACCAGGAGAGTGGCAGCAACATAACTTTTGCACCGCAGGGTGCTGCCGGTCAAACAAAACCCTGCAGGAACAAACATTTTGCACAGGGCGCAGAGCACGTGCCGTTGCAAGTTCTCATCGCAGCGCCCGCACCGGGCATCCCCTGCCAGCCCTGATCCTCCTTGCCTGTCTTTACAGCCCCTCGGCCGCTTCGCTCCCTCGAGCGGGCAGGGTTGAGTCATCCTAGGCATGCTCTTGGGGAAACCGTTGCCTCCAGCCCATTTCTTGGAAACTAATAAAAAAAAAAAAAAAAAAAAAGCCAGATATGTTGCGACACACTTGCTTCTGCTTCTGGGCAGCTGGTGTGCTGTAACATCTCCACACCACGCAGGCAGCTCCAGCGTGCAACCAGGCAGCCGCTCGGTCTGGGACCGTGCTAACCATAGCCATGCCCCAGTTCCGATCCGGATCGCTTCCTTCCCTACCTTCTTCGCATTTGCAAGGCTGAGGACCCATATTTGCTGAATAATGGCCTTTGTATGAGCTAACCTTTGTATAAATGTACCTTTAGCCTTGTACTTCCTGATCACGTAAGACAGCTCTTTCTTCCCTGAACAATCTTATTCCGTTGGCTGTTTATTCCCAATATCCTCCTGGAAAACTCTATTCAACCAGGTAGATCTCAATTCTTTCTGTACAAGATTTAAACCTTTATGAGGGATGCAAGCTCCAGGTCTCTTGTACCTTTGACTTAAAATAATTCCATTTTCCTGCCTTGTTCCCCTTCTGAAGCCTGCCAGGTCAGCTGGCTTCATTAATTTCATTAACTTCTTCCCTCTATCTCTTAGAAGCTGCTCTTGCAAAATGAAGAATCCTCCCAGAAGTTTCAAATCTAATTTTGTCTTTCCATCCCACTCATGAATCCAGTCATGATCACTTGATCCAAGCTAATTTTCCATGGCTAGCTATTACATGTCCTCTACTTCAGACACAAAGTCTGAAATCACATCCCTTCTGGGCAGTTCAGAGCCGACTTTATGAAGAAGTTATGGTCTACAACCCCCAGGGATACATGGGCTTTACCATTATTAACAACCTTTGATCTCCCCTTGACATCAAGAAAGCTTGTGTCTCCCACAACAATACTATTTTTCTCTCTAGTAACATAGAGATCTCAAACCCTACCCAAATCTGAATGTGGATGTTTCTAATAGGAGTCAAAGAAACCTTTTTTATTCTCCTGTGTCAGCAGAGTGTTTGGAGGGTCATAGTACTGCTAATAAAGGACCTTGAGGTCTCAGGGGGAGGAGGAGGTTATAGAGGAATGCCAAGCACCTTTTCCCATGTATATGTTCTTGCACACACATGCATGGGTTTGTAATTTGAAACTCTCTTTACTTCTGGACAGGCTTTGCAAACTGCTTAGACCACATTCTCTGAGGTGTTTAAAGAGGGTGGAGTATGCAGTATTTATTTAGGTACTCTACAAACCTTAATAAGAATCGAGTGCTTGTAGCAATCGCAGAGAGCAAACAGAAAGCCAGCTGGCAGAAACTGAACAGTGCCACTGCATTTTTATTGCTTCTAACCCCCCCAAAACAGATTCTTACTAAAAAAAATGTCTTTTTTAATTTCATTTATCTCTGATCCTGCATTAATTTGTCTGCTGTGTGCAGCAGTATTATTAGCTGTACTCTATTTTTCAAGTGGCTATAAAAATTCAACTTTTAAATTTCCTCCTGGTCCTACTCCTCTTCCGATCATTGGTAACCTGCACTTGGTGGATCTTAGAAGGCAAGATAAATCACTAATGAAGGTAGGACAAAAACTCCCAAACCCAGACCCTCATAGATTTTAAAGCTGCCTGAGATGTATCAATGAAAGCTTTTTGTCTTTTTTAATTCAAACTAAATTGTAAAGGTGTGAAAATTGCTTTCTAATACTTTTGTGGGCTTCTTCTAGCCAATG
The DNA here is from genome assembly GCA_035590195.1 of Aviceda cuculoides. Classification (NCBI taxonomy): domain Eukaryota; kingdom Metazoa; phylum Chordata; class Aves; order Accipitriformes; family Accipitridae; genus Aviceda; species Aviceda cuculoides. The sequence goes on from JAVJGG010000061.1 coordinate 13,490,652, forward strand.
TCTGTTGATGTGATGTCATTTATGAGCGATGAACCATTAAAAAAAGACCTCTGGGTAATATGGGATTTCTTCATGTAATTGTGATGAGGTACATGAAGTATATAATGCTTGTGGGATTTGAAATATTAATTTGACAGCTCGGACACCCAGAAATCTTTTAAAGCATTAGGACATAACTAACATGAAATGAAATTGCTTCCCTCCCCTCCACCCTGGAGAACCGGTAAGGGGAATTCCACGATGCAGTGACCCCAAAACTCCTTCGGAGGAGGCCAAATCCAGATGCCCCACTGCAAAATCCAATTCCCTCTTAATGTATTGGATACGCATTAAAATCTCGACGGCGGTACAAGAGAGGGATGCAAAACTTGCGCTAAGGAACCAGAACGAATAGCCCGTAAGCTCTTCTATTACCCTGTAATTAAGACAACTTACCCCACTGACGGTGGTAAACTGTTCTTCGGCGCAAGACGAGGCTGGCGCAGCCCGGGGTGTTTATGTGGGGCTGCCGGGCGCTCCCCCCCCCGTGCTTTGGCAGACTGCACCCTCGGGACCGACCTGCACCAGGGGCAGGGAGAGAGTGAGCAAACAAACGGCGGCGGTTCATGACCAGGCGTCCACACGGCTGCTCCCGTAACGCCGCTGCTCGGCAAACCCCGGCGGGGCTCGGGGAGCAGCCGGGCGGTGGGTTAGCGCTGCCGTGGGGCGAGGGTCTCAGCGCCTGCTGCTGTTAGGGGCAATGTCAGGGCTGGGGTCGGTTTACCCAGCGGGGCTGGGCAGGCGATGCTGCAGCCTCCGAACGGCAGTTTGGAATTACCTCCGCACGCTTTCGTCACCTGCTAGGCTATATTTGGTATTTGCCTATGTTTGCCTTTACTTTCGGATTACTCCGGAGGGGTTATCCCTCCATCTCACCCCACAGAGAGCAAAAAATGGCGATGGCATTGAGCAGCGGGCACCGGCGTTTTGTTGGCTGGGCACCCCGATGGGGTGCTCCCCTCTCCCCTGCGAAAGCTGACGGCGGCCTCGACGCGGGGCTGAGGCTGCGTGCATGCGCCCTGCGTTTGCTTAGGCAGCAGATTTGGACTGTGGCTTCCCATCACCTCACTCCAGCCCAGCCCAAATTCTTCTCGGCTATCCCCAAGCACCGTTTTCAAGCTGCCGGGGAGCAAGACGCGGCCGCGGCGATGGGGCGGAGGTCGGCGGGAGCAGTCAGCCTCCCACGGTCCCCGACGCAGCGCCGAGGAGATGCACGGGCAGGGGCTGGGGGGAGACGACAGTCTCACCCCTGCAAAACACAGGCATGCAGCGGCAGGCGCTAACACGACGGTCCTTACGGAGCGTGGATTCCTCCGTCAGCCTGCCTCGCTTCGCCACAGACCCCTTTTCTCGGCACGGAGGAGCTGGGATCGGTGCACAGCACAGCGGCTCTGGGGGCACACGTAGGATGGGCCAGCGGGACTGTATGGTCCTGGAGGGATTTTCAGCCCCCTGGGGCACCGCGTTGCCTTTGAAAACCGCCCAGCAAGGCAGAGCTTTGGCAGAGAGCTGCGGAGAATTTGTCCTGGGGTGTATGGCAGTGAAAGAGCCTCTCTGTGTTATGGCAAAGATACATCCAGAGCCTCCCTCAGCACGAAAGGAGCATCACTTTGCGTACAAGCATGGGGACAGCCAGCAGTTCGGGCAGCGTCCTCTCCCTGCTGCGGGTTTCCCTGCTGTGCCCAGCTAAGCTATAGGTACCAAAGCCAGGTCCCAGCAGAGGGGCATGGATTTGCAATTTGTGGTCATCCAAGGCAAACCAAACACCTGGCATGGGGCAAACAGCTCCTCTGGTCTAGTAGCAGGGATGCAGGAATGCTTTGGTACCAGAGGAGCATCGTACCAAAGCTTTCCTGTGCAACAGTGTCATTTGCACTGAAATGTCTTCTCTGTTTTCATCTTTCTCTGGTTTGCCAATTTGTGTTGCCATTTGAGGTCCAGTCTTTAACTCTAGGTGGTTTTTTTTTTTGGTTTTCATTGACTTTCTCCTTAACAGCAAAGCCAGATTAGTAATGCATTGCAGGGGGTGGGGTGGGGGTTCTTTCATGGCAAGAAGCCTAAAATTCATACGGATGCCAGCCAGGCATCCATACAAAATGCCTTGGGTTTGATAGTGATGAGCTCCAGCTTACAGCTGCCGTTCTGCAGGTAGCGGCTCTGCAGCCGTTCCCAGCAGGATGCCAGGATGTAATACGTCCTTTCCGAAAGCGACGGGCGCTTGTCCTGTGCACGCTCCTTCCCTTCCTGACCATCACAGCTCCCCTCTTTTTCAGCTTGCGGAAAAATACGGCCCCATCTTCACCCTCCACTTTGGGTTCCAGAAAGTTGTGGTCCTGACCGGGTACGAAGTTGTGCGGGAGGCGCTTGTGAACTACACAGAGGAGTTTGTAGACAGACCATCCATCCCAATATTTGACCAAATTCAGAACGGAAACGGTACTAGAGAAATGAGCGGGGGCGGGCGGGAGGGACGACACCGTCGCTTAGTGCCAGCCTAACTGTGCGAGCCTGGAGCCCGGCTTTTAAACATCCCCCTTGGACCCTTCGTAAGCCAAGCTGACAGAAAACATTTGGCTTTCCTCGTCTTGCACGCAATGCCTCCTGGCTTTCCGTCATTTTTGCTAACGCACTTGTGGCCGATCCATATCCTAAACGTTTGAGGGTGAGGAGTGGGATTTTTAAAGGCACTGTGGTAATTCTGGGGTTGATTTCCATAAGGTGTCAATGAAAGCAGCTCACCACCGCCACCACATTTACAAGCCTTTCCCACAGTTTCAGGGGACTTTGGACTAACTGGTTTGGCTGTTTGGAGCTGTAGGGCTTTTCCCTTTCTCCCACTGCCAGGTGCCACAATTTTGGACATCATCAGTGCCCTGCGCCTTGCCTCCCCACAAAGGCTCTTGGGTGGACCAGTGTGAAAGAGGTTGAGGCAGAAGCAATAGGCTGAGGCTGGAAGTTCACCTCCACAAACAATCCCACAGTTTTTCCAAGGCAACTCTGTATCCCTGAGTGTTTCAGAGGACTTTTTGCCTTGGTTTTCCATCCTCTGCTTCAGCTGAAGCTTTAGCTTTGAGCATCCAAAAGGCAGCTTTATATGCTGGTCACAGGCTGAAGTTGGGATTACAATTAGAAATTAAATTACCCAGCCATAATATCAATAGATGAATTTATCACTACATAAGGAAAAGGAATCGATGGGGAGAAAAGCATTTTTCAGAGCTAATTTACATATAAAATATCCCTGTGGGAGACTGTCAGTATTGCGCTATAAGTCCTTTCACACTTACCTTCTCAGCCCAAGACTGAGCCACTTGGAGGTGACCCAAAGCTGTAAATTCACAGGGACTGTTAAGTAACTATGGTCACAAATTTTCCCATGAAACATTTTTTCTTCAGAAAATGCCAATTTGTTAACCCTGAAGCTGTTTGCAGAAAAGGAAAGATCCAGATACAATTGCATGAATTAAAGAAAAATTAAAAATGAAGTTTAGAAATTTGCTTTGACATTTTTAGAGCAAGAAGTTTTTCTTTCCAGATTAAAACTACACTGCTTTAAAATAGTGCTTATTCTAGAAAAATATTTCTATTTAAAAACCTTGCAGCCAAGATGGAGATGTGAAGTGCTGGAGTCCAGGCTTTCGATTGACACAATCTGAGATTGTCTTTGGACTATTGGCACAATATTTTCCTTCACTATTTCCAACACTCTGATGGCAGGAAATACCCATCCCTGCTCGGTGGTGTGATCATCAAGGCATGAGCTCAGCAACCTCCACAAAATGATAGTATTTTTGCCACTGCTGAAAGTACAGTGTTGCTGGGAATCTCAATAAAACAGTCCAGCACTGACCAGGGTTGAGGAGACTGAATTATCCCATCCCACACAGATAAAATATCTTTATGACTGGAATAGGACAAAGGGAGAAGCTTCAAAGATACAAGGTTGTTGCTTGAGGCCTTAGACTTGCAACCAAACAGGGTCAGAAATGTTGCATGATTGACTTTTAGATCAACATCTCTACCCAGCCCTACAGCCAACCCGTACTGGTCTGAAAGCCATACCTGCTTATCTTGCACTCAGGAGAGGGCTGGGGCGAACTGAGTTGGGTGGGAGCTTGTTTTTCCCAAACTACAGGCTCAGTGAGACTGGGAGAATGGAACTGAGAGGATATGGATGGGGCACACAGAGATGGGAGACCCGTAGTCCCTAAATCCGTGGGAAACTGGGCAGCAGAAACACTTGTGGAGATCCCTCCTCATACAGTCCCCTGTTTTGTTTCGTGTGGCGGGGGTCCTCTGTGCATGAGCCCAGCAGCGATGTCTCGCGGCCTCCCCAGGTTTGTTCTTCTCTATTGGGGAGCTGTGGAGAACAACTCGGAGATTCACCGTATCCAGCATGCGCAACCTCGGCATGGGGAAAAAAATGATAGAAGGGAGAATTTTTGAGGAGCTTCACTTCCTTATCGAGATGATCAAATCCTTCAAAGGTGAGCTGGAGACCACCACGGTGCTGTACAGCCTCATACGCATCCCTGCTGCTGCAACGTCTCACTAACATTTCCATCCTCCTCCCATTGCAGGGGAACCTTTTAGCCTAACGTCCTTCAACTGTGCTCCAATCAACGTCACCTTCGTCATGCTGTTTGGGGACAGGTTTGACTATAAGGACCCAACATTCCTCACTCTCTTAAGGCTCATAGATGAAGTTATGATTCTTCTGGGATCTCCATATTTGAGCGTATGTAACCTGTCCCACAGATTAACTTTTTTTTTTACACTGGCACATTACATTTGTGAGCCACACAAACCATAGGATTTAGTTCAGCCATTTTCAAATGTTCAGAACCAGCCATTACACCTACAGTGTGACAGTTCTCCACGTACCACCTTGGTTACCACAAATGTGCTGCCAGATTCCCCTTTGCTACTCTCCATTTGAACCATCCTGCACACCTGTGTAGAGCTAAAATGAGAACTGACCTATGGCTATTTTAGCTCCACAGGTATTTTTTTGGCTTCTTCAACATAATTACACCATCTAGGCTTTCTTTGCCTTTGCTGCATTTTCTAAAAAGCCACGTTCAGTGTTGATGTCTAGGTGAGTGAGATTTCACAGACTGCATTAAAAATGCTTCCCTGGAGAGTGCCAAGAAACCTTTGCTTATCTTCAAACTATTGTACCCAGTCCCTCATAACTGATGTTGGAAAAAACTAACTAGTCTCATACTGATCTAAACTGGCTGGTGGCCTGGCACACTGGAGCCCCAGCTGTTGCAAGGCTGACCAGGCTGTTACTGGTAGAGGATCTGCTCCCACAGAACAGCATAAATGCTTAAAATTAGGTAGCACCAAATGAAGGTTCAAAGGCTGCAAAGCCCACCCTTATGAAAATCTGCCCGGGAAGTCCCTGGAATGCTAAGATACTACTACTATAAGACAAAACTCAACTGATCTGTCATGCCTTTGGAAGAAGCTGTTTCAGCATGCTGATATTCCTGCAGACTTAATGCTTCTCTTTTTTAATTCCTCCTTAGTATTTCAACTTCTACCCATTCCTTGGATTTCTTTTCAAAACCCACAAGATTATGCTTGGGAAAATAGAAGATGTGCGCGTCATTTTAAGGCAATACATGAAGGCAAGCAGGGAGGATATCAATGAGAACAGCGTGAGAAGCTACATTGATGCACTGATATTCAAGCAACAAGAGGTATTTGACTGCTTAGTCCTGTTGACTGTTTGCAATGTCTCCTTTGGATTTTCTGGCTAAAACAGTTGCTGAGTCTTGATTTCAGTCATTGCATGTAAACCTATTTGAAAGCCATGCTGTTATTCTAGTGGTATTGAAATCAGATGCCAGTCTCTTACAGTTGGTGTTATTTACTGCAAGGATTTTTCTATCAAAATTAAGATATGAAAGCCACTGTCTCAGTCCACTCCTGAAAAAGCAGCACTAATAATGTGAGATCAACTCCTTGTTCATAGTAGAAAATGCACGAATTCACATGAAAGCTGACTCTGCCTTTCTTTTTATGACAACAAATCAATTAATCATCTCCACTGTTGCTCCAAGAAGAATGATACACTTAAAGTACTTGAATGATAAATCATCAGTACAAGTCCTAGCCCTGCCCTGCATCTTGCTTTAGTAGAGACTCAGCAGTTTCACACATCGGTTGATTTCGTTCCACACAAAATATTTGGGCTCTGAGTTTTTTCTTCTTTCCAACTGGATCTGGGCCAGCCTTAGGCACTAAGTATTCTACCCAGCTATGGGGAGGAAGGATCAGTACAGTTCTAAAGCCCAGCAGAAATGGCCTGAAAGGTCATTTTGAACATTGCTGAGGATTCAAACCTGCCCTCGGGCAGGAGGAGTTCCTCGCAGCTAGGCTTAGCTGAATCTTCTGCCCAGGGGAGAGAACAGGCTCTTTCCAAACCTGTGAGGCTGAGTCCGTGAACAGCACCTGGCCATGGGCTTCAGCCTGCTTCTGGGTGGAGATCGATGCCGAACCAAAACTCCACTCCAAACCTTCCGTCTCTGGTGCTCTCATCTTTGGCGAATGCTGTGCATTCAAGATCAGGTCTATTTTATCACCCAGTTCACGAACACTAGATCATAGTCACCAGTGTTGTAGGCTATGCAGTATTTCCCTAGCTTGCTGAATACGAAGACTGATGGTTTTAAGACCTTTCTTACCACTTGTGTTTTTCAAGGAGAAAAACAAGAAAGACAGCCTCTTCCATGATGACAACTTAATAGCATCCATACTGGACCTGGTCATGGCAGGAACAGAGACCATAGCCACAACGCTCCAGTGGGCCATCCTGCTGATGATGAAATACCCAGAGATTCAAAGTGAGCTCCTTTTACCTACTCCCAGTCTGTGGCATGGCTGATATGGGGAGGGGAGAGGCCTGGCCTCAGAGCCACAGAAGCTCTTTTGCCTTAAGAGCTGAATCCCATCTCTTTGTTGTTATGAATTCCTGACTTAATTAGATGCTGATCAAAGTCACAACAAAATAGTCCCTTTGCCTCGCTAAGAGAGAGGATGAGTGGAGATCAAAGTATGATGCCGGGGAAACAACCCATCCATGTGCCTGAATTAGAAATAGAGTGGGGAAACCCAGGCTGTTGTTTTAGGAATCCTCTCCCTCCAGACCCTGGAAAAACATGTTTTTCCCAAAACAGAATCTGAGAAGGGAGTTGGCTTCCTTTCTGGGGCACATCCCCTTTGTTTGTTCCTTCCAGAAAAGGTGCAGGAGGAGATTGGGAGAACCGTCAAAGCTGGAAACTGGGCCACGTATGAGGATAGGAAGAACATGCCGTTTACAAATGCGGTGCTACACGAAGTGCAGAGGTTTATCACCCTCCTGCCCCACGTTCCCCGCTGCACTGCTGTTGACACCCACTTCAGGGGCTACTTCCTTCCCAAGGTAGGTAACTGCTCCATCTCAGGAACACACCACCCTCCTCATTTTTGCTGGTGCCATTAAAGGCTGGTTGCTTTAGAGGGAATTATAGGACTGAAGCCCAAAGTAAGCATCCAAAATCACCCCTAGAAGAGTTTCTTCCTCTCCAGTGACTGTGCTGAGTCCAGAGAGACTGGTATTGTAGGACTCAGTTCAGTACCTCTCGTGCTAAGGAGTTCCTCACTCCACGAGTGGCTCTGGTTTACCTCATTCCTGCCATCTGCACAGTGAAGTATCTGCCAGGGAATTTACAGGATCTGACCCTCTGCTTGAGGTTTTCACAGCACTTCATGGGGTTCGGCTTCAATCCTTGGCACTGCTGGGAAAATCTCACTGCCTTCTCTCTCTACTGGCTGATGGGATAAAACCCTGAGGGACTCCACCTACCCCAGGTGGAGCAAATCTCCTGGCACACAGAAGTCTGTGTCACAAAATAAACTAAAACAGAGCACTTTTGCTTCTTTTATGCCTTCATGTATTTTTCTTCCAGGGTATAATTGTAATCCCATCACTCACCTCAGTGCTGCTGGATAAGACGCAATGGGAGACACCACACCAGTTCAACCCCAACCACTTCCTTGATGCCGAAGGGAATTTTGTGAAGAGAGAGGCTTTCCTGCCCTTCTCCACAGGTAACTAAAGGGCTGATCTGCACAGAGATGAGGCTATGGCAGGACCATTTTATTACCATATACACTAATGGGGTCTTCATGGCCAAGTACTGCCTTTAATTCGGTCAATAAGCAATGGAGTCAATTATTCTGCACCCAGGCAAACGGCTCTCAGAGCACACCTCTCCCATGCTGGTTCCCAAAGGTTCAATAAGCGAGAAGACAGAGAGATATATCACATCCAAAAGAAGGTGGAAAAATGCCTGAAAGCTGTCAGGAGTAGGTGGATAACCAGACAGGAGTGGTGGAGCTGCCAGCACAGCTATGCATGGGGTTTCAGGAGTTCTCCTGGAAGTGAGGGTGCAATCCAGGGACCCTCAAGTCCTGCCTTGAGGCAAGGCTCACGTGTGAGTGGGTCTGATGGACGACACCTCATCCACTGCCCACCAGAGCCAAGGAAGAGAGTCCCAATAAGCCTTGCACCTTGGCTGGGTATTACAGCCAGCAGAGACCCAATATAGGACAGAGTACACCAAACCATATTGCTCTCACTGTGAAATCTTAAATCCAAGGCCCTGGACTGTTCCCAGAAATCACCTTGGACTGTGATTCTTCCAGTGGCACTTTTGAGAGCTGCCAAGGATTTCCAGCACGACCTGTTCTTTTAGAGGAAGAAGCACAGCCCTGTGGTTAGGGGAGGTGATAGGACGCTTGGCATCCTGACACTACCTCCAACTGTCATTTTGGTTAAGTCACAAAGTTCTTCTTTTATTTTTTTTAATCTCAATTTCACCTGCAAAATACAATTAACATTCTCTCCCTGGAGGCTTATAAACCCAATCCCCCTGGAACTTAAACTGAGCTAATGGTAGGAACAGTTGTTAGATATCAGAAACTCTCCCCCGAGCCACCCTAAAAGAAGAAATGTCACTTCCACAGTGCCTACCCGACAGCAATAAATGCTTCCAAAGGTTGCTTATTTCCAGAAATGCTTGCCCCCGGCCCATGCCCTCCATGGCTGCAGCAGCATGCATTATGAGAGGGCACAGCTGGATGGAGTAGTCTTGCTGGGAGTTTAACAAATCCCAACACTGCAGGAGCCCATAAGTGCTATAAAGAGAGATTTCCTGCAGAATCCTACAAATCCTACCATGTAACCTTACACCTTCCAGCTGTTCCTCTGAAAGGATGGCTTGAAGGGATTCTAGAACGTGCTCCAACCACAGACCCTCAGCAGTGACTTTGTCGTTAAGAAGCCAGCCCTCGCTGTCTGCTGAGTGCTTCAACTCTACAGGGACTATCATGCAAGGGCTGGGAATCTAGCACAAAGAGGGGGTAGGAAAGAAGAAACACAGTCTTTTCTAAAAGTGAGGTGTTAGGAAAAATTCCACAGGAAAAATGAGTTTCAAACCATTGCACTTTGGGAGGAGGTGGCATTTTTCTATCAGGCTGCTTTTCAAAGAGAGAGGGTTAAAGATGCTGAGAGGGTTGGAAGAGCTAAGGAGAGGAGAGAGTACATTATAAATGCATAATGACCCAGTAACATGGCCGTGACTTGCTGCTGCAGGTAGCTGTGTGACAAGAGAGACCAGGCAGGCACACTGTGCCAGTGGGACTGGGATAGCTACCGTTAGCAACACAGGCCCCTCTACTCCAAAATGCTCTGGTGCCTTTCGAAGTTTCACTCCTGCTTCCATCACAACATCTCAGATGCTAACATGCCCATGGCAAACATTCTAGTTTGGTCTTTCCATCAAGTAAACACACTGCTTTCATCCGCAGGGCGAAGGAACTGCATTGGAGAAAGCCTTGCCAAGATGGAGCTGTTTGTCTTCTTTGTAGGGTTGCTTCAGACATTTACTTTTCAACCCCGGCCAGGAGTTTCAGAGTCTGACTTGGACCTTACCGTCCCCCAAACGACTTTCACATTAAGGCCTCAGCCTCAGGCAACCTGTGCTGTCCTGCGTGAATAACCACAGCCTTGCTGAAGAGCAACCCAACAACTGGGGAACATGCTTAGACCCAACTTAGCTATGCTAGGACTTGCCATTCCCCCATCCTGGCACATCCCCCTCTTTCACATCCCCTTCCCACTGTCTCCATCCACTCCCACGCCACTGCTCTCTGCTGCTACGTCTGCCCCATAGGTTGCTGACCCCCTCTTTGCTCCCGTGCTGTGAGGAGGCGCGTATGATCAGTTAGAAACCACGATGGTGGTTGACAAACACACACTTCTTCTCAAGACAGACTGTGCATGGAGCTGATGGAAGGACCACGGAGGTGGTCTGTCGAAGGGAATGTAGCCCATGAGTAGTAGGTATCACACCCAGCCTTCCATGGCAAAGCAGTGAGGTTCGTAACATCACAGAAATCTGCCCAAATCCTGAGGAAAGACGCACCGCCGTTTGCTGGAAGCCGCAGAAATACACTGTGGGTCACACACTTGAACCATCCATAGGTACCTCCTGAACTTTTCCAAGTTCACTAAAAATCCATAGCTTCTAGCAAAATCCTACCAGGCTAGGCAGCCAAGTCAAACACTGAGAGTGAAAAAACAGATCGATTTATGTGATTTGAGGACAAAGTTATTTCTGCCTTGGAACAGTGTTCTGAAAGATGCCCCAGAGCCTGCAAACCTGTTTAGATAAGCAAGTGCTGCTACCACCAAGTTCAACACTGCTTCACAGTCTGAATGAACAAAATCTACATTTCTAAGTTTGCAGTCTAAATCATAAGGCCACGTGAGATTTGTACCAGCAACCAATCATAAAAGGCTAACCATACAGAAAAATAAACTAGACCTATTTCTAGTTTTATGCATTTCTAGTTTTATGTCTTTCCTGATGTTGTTTAATAGGAGCAAACACTGTACCTCTCCTCAGACCTCCTGGTTAATGTTAAGAGCCAACATCAACACTCAATCTGGTATTTGGGATGGTCTGGCCATTGGAACCAGCCATGCAATTTCCCTGCAAATGACATCTAATTTCGCAGTGCTTGTATTTCACACACATGTGCAAGGAGAATTGGGATCAGGGATTAGACGAGACCCAGTTTTGGTTGTTTTCCTTTCCGCTGAAGCTTTGTCTGGCTGTTGTCCCTGTCTGTAGCACTCTTACCTGCCACCATATTCCACAATCTTATTCCAGTTGATGTATAGCTCAGGCAGTTTTTCATCCGTTTCTCTGCCTGTGAATTGCCACTTCTCCATATGCATTTTCTTATCATGTACTTTATTGTATTGTTTGTTTCCCTCTTCATGGGAGCCCAATAAAGTTTTAATCCCATGCCTTCATTATATTTCATATGCCTGCCACCCAACTTTGCATTGCACAGAAATGCAAATGCAGTGGAAGATTGATCCTGAGACCAGAGTGACAACGAATATTATAATTTTACTTGTATCTCACAGGTGAGAGGTTCTGCATACCCTCATCCTAGTAAAGAACAGCTCAACAGGAGACCCTCCATATCTGCAGAGTGGTTTCTCCAGGGCAAAGAGCTTTCCCTCTGCGCTCAGCTACGGGGCCGGTCCTGGGGATAGCCTTGGTTTTCACTTTTATGTCTTCAACTCCTGCTTGCAGAAGCTTAATGAAAGGTTGCCACCGCAGCTTCCCTGATGCTGGTGCTGTCCCTCTGCTTAGTGCCTCTCCCCTCTTGCCCTCCCAAAGTGTCACCTGCTGGCAATGTCACTCTTGAGTGGTGGCAGCAGGATGGGGTCTTCTTCAGGGAAGGCAGGGAGAGACAGGTAAAGCGGCTGAGGAGCAAGCCACGTATCAACTCAATGAAGGAAATCTTGGCCTTCCTGAAATAAAAAAAGACTTTTGCCTTTGGCTTCAGAGAGGCTAGGACTTTTCCTGCTCTAGTTCCCTCCAAAAGTAATATGAACTCAAAAGACAGGTATGGCAACAATCTAGTGCTCCGGGGGACAAAACTGGGCTGGGTTCAAATCTGCACGAGTTTACTGGTGGAACCTCACACCTGACCCCTTGCCATGGGCTCTCGGGTTCTTGGCTCTGAAGGGGAGAGATGGATCCCCTCCTACACGGCACAGCAGCCTTCAGAGCCTGCTCTTTTTGGACATCACCTTCTGCGTTGGCACTCCCCGGCAGGCAGAGCGGAGCCCGCAGCAGTGCTGGCCGTGTACGGAGATCCAGCAGACCGCGCAATACCCGGGCCTCAACGAGAGCCGTGAGCTACCAGGTGCAAACATCCAAGGAAAACAGGTTTCTTTAATTCCTTTGAAAAGTGCATCCTCCTTGTGCCTGTGTTAGCAGATGGATGGAAGTGATGACTCCCCAGCACACTGAATTAGACAGCTGAATATATCTCCGCAAAAGAAAGTGCCTGCGTCCCGTTTATTTGTTCAGCCAAACGATGGCAGAACATTGATTATGACTCAGCTACATATTCATCTAGCAGAAAACATTAGCTCGGAGGGGTGGAAACACCATTCCCACATTCCGCAGTGGCCCCAAGGGTCTTCCCTCTAGCTGCAAAACACATTTACGCCTTGCGACGCACTGACCCGAATTGAAGGCAACCATCTTGGGGCAGGACAGGTGGCTTGATTTTTAAAGTACAAATCCAACTCACACTCTGTGGGTGGCTCCTGCCACATGCAGCTGGGGAGCACGTCCCATAGCCCAGCCTGCCATCCCCAGGCTGCGTGATGCTGGGACCAGTAGCTCCTGCTCTCACAGGGGCAACATTGCAGCAACCGTACAGATAATGTCAAACGAGGGCTGCCTTGTATCTGCAGCCCCTCCGCGCGCTGGCCAGAGCGATAAGCGCTGTGTAGGATATATTTTCCATTTTCTTTTTGCCACGAGATGGCACCAGGATCCCTCCGAGGCACAGCCAGCCCAGCCCTGCAGCCCTTCCTGGGGGGAAGCACCCTGCCAGCCACAACTGCCGGCTGTCGGAGGAGGGCAGAGCTAAGCCTTGAGGCTTTATGCACCCCCAGCCCAACCGCATTCACCTGCGAGCAAGGCTGGGAGCAAAGATGTATGCACGATTTATTCACCATGAACCTGGAAGAATCGGGTAGCGTGCAGGGAACAGGAGGAATCTTCTCCTCCCCATCCTACAGCAGGCTAGGATCCCTCCCAGGGCTTAACCAGCTCAAACACTGGGGAGCAACGGCTCAACCCACCTCCCACTGCAGTCCTATCGGCATTTCAGACCAAGGTGGAAGTCGGCTGCTGTAAAAGCAGCCTGTTGCCTTCACTAATGAGGGAATGTGATGAGGCTCCATCTCTAGTCATCTCAGAGGAGGAGAAGAAGAGATGGGGATGCTGGGAAAAGATAGGGTCCTGCCAAATCTCACAGAAAGCTGGGAGAGGTAAGGAAGGGGAGATGGACAGGTTTTCTGTCACTTTGCCCAGATCTGCCCGGCTTCTGTGCTGCGTGAGGAAAGAGCATTTTAGAAGCATCTTTGCAATGTTTGCAGTCTTGCTTGTTCACTCATGGTGCTCTGAAAAGAAGTTGTGCTTATGTATCTGAGCTACCTTTGTAAAAGTGTAGGGGAGGGAGGGGAGTGTCTTCACTTCTCTGGGGAGAGTGGTTAAGTCCCACATCAGCGCAGGCGTAGCAGAGCCTGTACCCAGAAAGAGCCAAAGACTCCCAAAGAACCATGCTAAGGTTCCTTGAACCTTGCTCAGAGCAAGGGGAACCTAAAAAGTCCAGCGTTTGGCATCTGGGATTCAAAACCAGAAGTCTCAAAAGTGTTGGAAGAGCATCCATCAGACATAGAAAGAGCAAGTATCTGGGAATAATTCATCCCGTGTGCAGTAGGGAATGGGAAAAGAGCAGGGGTTAGGTGACAACCAAGATTTGTATCAAATATTGCTCTCCAGACAAACAAATGATCCACTCTTGAGAAGCATCCTTTCCCAGAAGCTCAGAACTAGAGTAACTTTCTTATGTTTTATATTTGATGTGTAAAGTAGTGGCTGTCCTGTCATGTATCAGGCTGGAATTTTCCAGGTAACCTTACCCACCAGCCGTCCTCTGCTTCTCAAAAAAATACTTGTTGAACAGGTATTTTAAGCATATAGCCAGTACTTGCAAGGCTTTAAGAAGACACTACTTGTCTCTAGGGCATCTGCTAGGCTCTGTATGAAGCTACTACATGGACTTGTCTCAGTTCAGAGCCTTGGCCTTACTGGCATAGCACAGCACAGACACACTGTGGATGGGGTCTCATGGTGAATCCGGCCTCTGCGGTCGTATCCAGCTCAGATTCTTTGACCCCAGGTGGAGGCTTAAAAGTAAATTTCTGGATCAAGCCTGTGAAGAAGATGAAGAGTTCCATCGTAGCAAGACTTTCTCCGATGCAGTTTCTCCGCCCTGCAATGCCAAAAGCATGGCTGTTGGTGGAGTGATCGGGTAAGTGGCGGCTCAACCTGACACCTCTTGCCTACTACTTGGTAGCAATAGTGGGAGGGACAGTACAGGCCTCAGAAATGCAAAATAGCATGGCATGATATCCAGCAGCCATCACCATTGGTCTCCTACAGGCATCTGAACAGAGATGTTTCACTCCGAGCCTGCAAGGAATTGATCTGGGATACCCTAGAAACCAGCCTTTCCAAGGCAGAGGGAACGATGAACTCTTGCTTGAAGGTGTTGAATCTTTTGTAGGTCCCAGTGGTGTCATTAAACACGTGGGCCCAGTGTGCCTCCTGGTGTGGGCTGAGGGGCTGTCTGCAAGTCATCAAAACCCAGGCCAGGCATTTCTAAACCATTCCCACCACTGACATCTGTGCTGTTCCCAACAGAGGCTCGGATCCTGCTACATGGCTAATATCTTCTGAGGGGCACCAGGAACTCAGTGCCCCGTGCGGGATCAAACAATTCCGTTACCTGTGGAGAAGGGCAGGAACGCTTTCTTCTTTACGAAGTTCCCATCCGCATCAAGGAAATGGTTGGGGTTGAATTCATCTGGCGTCTCCCATTGCGTTTTATCCAGCAGCACGGAGGCAAGCAGAGGAATCACTGTTGTTCCCTGCAGCAAACCATGCTCTGCTTTAGCATGTGTGGATGTAGCAAACTTCTGGCTTTGCCCATTCAGCCACATAACCATTCCTCCCTTTGGGCTGTGTCTGCAAACAAACTTCTGTCTCTGAAGAACTAATTTCTGGGCTTGCACATGCCCAAATGACCCTTAGTTAGTGTGGATACCCAGTTCACTGGAATTACTGACTAACATGCGATTAAACAACAATGGTTGTTGGCTGTTCCCGAGTTACGAAGCAGAAGAAAGACGTGGGCCAGGCTTCCTTCCTGCCCAGCTGCTCTGTGCTTGCCTCAAGCCGGCAACGAGACAATGCCGTGGGACTTCAGAGGCAGAAGTGCTCTACAGGGAATGAATGGCAATGGAGAGCGGAGAGGATAAGGAACAGACTCCAGATCGCAAAGGTTGAGCTATGGGAAGTGGGAAGTTGTGTGCATAACGCTAAAGTCACACTGACATCAGTGTGAGCACAGAGGAGACGGGCGTTTAGGGAACTGGCTCTGCCCCACCAGAACCCCTGTGCTTCAAGCTCGCCCACTCCTTGTGACATTTTGCCCTGTGGGTCACTGGTGTGCTGTACCCCTCCCTCTGTCCAGAGAGCAGCAAGTACCTTGGGGATGAAGTAGCCTTTAAAGTGGGTGTCAACAGAGGTGCACCGTGGAACATGGGGCAGGAGGGTGACAAATCTCTGCACCTCGTGGATCACTGCATTGGTAAATGGCATTTTTTTCCGGTCCTCAAACGTAGGCAAGCAGCCAGGGCCAAGAACTCGCTCAATCTCTGCCTGCACCTTTTCTGCAGAGCAAAGGAAAGGCACAAAGTGAGTTTCCCTCGGTGGCAAAGCACCTCCAAATCCCAACTCGTGCTGACTGTTAGGAGGTTGCCCAGCCCCTGGGAGCAGAGAGAGAAAAAACCCTCAGATCCTTCAGTCCTGAGTGGCAGCATACAATGCTTGGACAGAGGTGGACAGGTTCCAGGTGCTCAGATTTTGGATGCATGAGAGGCTACGAAGATTTTACAGGTGAGCACCACTTATGAAGTCACTGCAGAGTGACTTACATCGGTACCCTATGTAAGAAAAGCAAAACCATAAAGGTGTCCTACTTTGAATCTCAGGGTACTTTATCAGCAGCAGGATGGCCCATTGCAATGTCGTAGATGTTGTCTCGGTGCCAGCCATGAGCAGGTCGAGTGCAGAGGCCAATATATTTGCATCATGAAAAAGTGTAGTGCTTTTATTTTGCTCCTTTAGGGAAACAAAAAGAAAAAAAAACACTGCCGTTAGCATGGAAAGACAGAACTAGGACAGGTAGCCTAGCCTTCAGAGATATTACAGTGGGATGCATGTGAATTACTAGGGCCAAGATGCACTGCGTTGACATACCATTACAGAAATCCTTCAGTTTCCAGCAGAAATATTTTCACACTTGAGATTTTGCCCCCCCAAAATGAACTCGCTGGACAAGTTCATTGATTTTCCAACATCACACGACATTTATCTGCTCTGGGCAGTGGTTATCTGGTCGACTCGGGACTGCCAGCCCCTGCCCGTGGATTCTGAGAAGCTGGAAAATTGACGAGAGGTGCACGACAGTGCCTTCCCGAGCCGGGGAGCTGAGGTTTGCCCGGCTGCGTGCCAGGCCCTCCAGGAGCCGCAGGAAAGCCCAGGACACCGCCGGCACATCAACTCTGCCGCCCCCGCTTCACGCTTCGCCGGCTCCTGTGGGCACCGGCCGAGGCACTCGCACGGGGCGTCAAGCCCAAGCACCCCTCCTGCCCCACCACCCGTCCCACGGAGGCGGCGGAGAAAAAGGGCAAATACAGACTAGTCCCTCCTTGCTGTAGTCCCACACTATCATTCCTGCTGGTAAATCCACTACGTGGGAGCTGGCGATGTGTTTGCACAAACAATACAGCAACTTGCGCGTCTCCGCAGCTGGGAACGTGTTGGATCTCCCCAAACCCGTCGGAAGGGACGCGTCTGCCTGGAGTGTGCTGGGAAAATGGCGTTACCTCTCTCTCTTTCCCCAGCAAGGAAGGGACTGTAGCTGACACCAGAGGACAAGTTTTAGACATTCACGCGATACAGGCTACTTAATTATTTCTTGCTTTTCCTTCAGTATGCTCTATTTAACGTACTAAAATAGGAGGATGTTTACCCAAAATTTAAATATTTTTATATAGACCATAGTAGGGCATGTTCATTAGACAAGCAACACAGAGAATCTCTGTATAAGATACTGCACTAGGAATTGTCGTATTGTTAAAATACCTCTTGTTTGGATACCAATGCATCAATGTAGCTCCTCAGGTTGTTTTCATTAATACTTTCTTTGCTTTCCTTGATGCACTTCTTTAAGACCACACACACCTCTTCTACTTTTTTCAGTATCATCTTGTGAGGTTTGAGCAGAAATCCAAGGAATGGGTAGAAATTAAATAACTAAAAAGTAAAAAAGGAAAAAACAAAAATCACAGAAAAAAAATTTAATTCACTGATTACCTTGTAAAACTCAAGTATCATAATGAAGAAGTCATTTACGTGAGGAACCAAACGACATGTCATTGGAGTCTCTCTTTTTTGGTAACTAAAAAGTTTGAATGTATAAAAATGCCTCCTCGTATTAAAAATTCTTTACAGAAATGAATGGAGCCTATCAGACTTGTCTAGACAGAGTCTATAAACACGAATTAAAAAAAAATACAATTAAGGGAAAGTGATAGTAAACTCATGAAACAATGAAATTACATTTTTAAAGAGGTAATAAAGCAAAAAGATAAAGCATTACGCATTACGCAATGAAAATTCCAAATGTTTAGCAAGCCAAAATACTCACGTTTTAAAGTTGTTAGATCATAATTTTTAACTTTCACATGAATTATAAATCAATTACACTCAGTTCTTAGCATCGTTAAATTTCACAGCATAATAAACAGTTGCATTTTATGCGCAGGGGGGTTACTTACACAATTTCTCAATGCTATAAATAAACTGGCTGCAGAATAAGATCCACAAATCTCTTGCTTGTGCTAACTGGTTATAATTTTTGCTGTTTTCTGCAAAAACTAAAAAACAGTTTCATCGACATCTTTTTCTTTAACAGCTTTTGGAATGACTGTTTCAATATTACCTTTAGTAACTAATACTCTACTCCTTGTGATGGAGGATTAAGTTTAACAAGAGCTCTTGGCTCAAATGAGAGCCTCTTAGCTGGAATACTCTTTTTATGAAGCTCCATTGAGCAGGTATTGATTTAATGCCATGACAGGAGGTATGAGAGGTCCGTATATAATGTCTGCAGCTCTGTGCTTTGTACTACTACTCTGTAATTTCACTAGTTTAAGAAACTGTAGCAAGACACCAAAACCTAGTAACCCCCAAATAAAACTGCAATTGTCCCTAAGGCAAGAGGTTACTTTTGGGATGTTCACACAGCATCCAGCAGGAAATAACTGGAATGAGCGTGGCTCTTTTTCTTTGTACATCCACAAATAAAGTCATTATTTCAATAGTTTTATCATTGGTGTGTTTCTAAAGAAAGAAACTCTGGCCATGCCTTCCAAGGGGGACCTGATTCCCTCCTGTCTCTTCCACTTGAGCCTTGTTTGGACTGAAAATACTAGGGAGTAGAACATGCTGGCATTTTGTGTTTTCTTATGGGTACTGCTGGAAAAATACTGACAAAACCAAAAAAACCCTCCAAAACCAGGTAAGCAGAATCTTTTTGAACTCTTTGCCAAAACTGCTACGAACATTTTTGAGACAGATTCCAGGAACATTTTCCTGCAGTTGCTGTGAAACACCAAAGACAGAAAGTTGTCCAGATCCCAGTCCTATATTAGGGTCTGTTTCCTCATGAGAGACTACAATTTGCCATAAAATGTAAAGTTTGCTAAATAAAGTGACTAAAAAAAGGGCAGCATCAATAGCAATTCTGTGGATTTCCATTAATGCTCCTGGATGCTGCCCACCCCACGTCCCACCGTGCTGGAAGCCTCCGTTATTGCACTTTCTAGCTGTAGAAGAATCAAGCACATCCCTTCTGCTAGCACGGTCACATCAGCACCTCAGCCCAGTGCCACCACGTGATGTCGGACCTCCTTCACAAGTGCATTTCATGAAGGAAGAAAAACCCAAACCAAAGAATCTTGTCCCTGCCCATGGCAGAGGGAGTTGGATTAGATGATCTTTAAAGCTCCCTTCCAACCCAAACCACTCTATGATTCCACGAATCTTGTTTCAGTAACCTAAAGAGTCTCCAAAACCATCCAGCAGTAGTGAATTGGGTTGACCTACCAACTCTGATGAGATACTGGAGCAGCTCAGCACAGAGGGTAACTTACATGCAAGAATGGAGAGCCAAGAAGGTGCATAACTTCATCTATGAGTCGTAACAGAGTGAGAAACGTTGGGTCTTCATAATCAAACCTTCTCCCAAAGAGAATAGCAAAGGTGATGTTGGTGGGAGCCATATTCAAAAATCGTAATCGGAAAGGTCCACCTAGAAATGAGCAAAATCATAACTGTATTGGTCATTTCTGGAGCAACCCAGAGGTCTTCACAGTAGCTTTGTAAAGTAGCATGAAACACCCGCTGCCACCTCCAGCTCACCTTTAAAGGATTTGATCAACTCGATGAGAAACTGAAGCTCCTCGAGCATCATTTCTTCTCCAAGACGCTTCCCCATGCCGAGATCCCGCATGGTGGCTATGGTGAACCGCCGTGTCGTCTTCCAGAGCTCTTGAGAAGAAAAGAACACACCTACGGAGGGATTGCATGCCCTGTTTGCTGAGGCGGTACGAGATTTTCTCAGAAACACCAAAAGCACAGCTGGGGAGTGTGAGTATTTTGCAACCTGGAGGAGCCTGCTTGGGAGAGGACTGGGGGGCTTTGTGGGGGGCTGGCTTGGGAAAGCATTGCCCCAGGTAGGTTCAGGAGGGCAGCAGGCCATATTTTAAATAGTTGGGTGCTGTTCACGCCAAAGCTTTAGGTTTGCCTTGTTTATAGCTTTGTCTCTTTGCAGCCACGCAGAGTAAAAAGCTCTATGCACGTTATTTGTCTCAGGCTGACTTGTTTTTCCTTAGAAAAGCAACCCAGCTGTTTCAGAGAGCAAGGATAGGAGCAGATGACACCGCTCCGTCCCTGTCATGAACAGGACAAATGATTTCACTGAACAACTTTCATTTTAGAGGATGAACTGTATGCTGCGCAGGGGGACAAGGAGAGGTAGCAGGGAGGTACCTTTGCTTACAGCTTGGGTACAGCCCCCCGCAGGCTAACCCACCCACCAAAAAAAGTGCTCAGCCGAGAGGGCACGGAGGCGTTTGGGAACAATTCAAAAGTCCTCCCTCCCCAGAAGGGCTTCCAGGGGCGAGCGTAGTCTACATCTTCATACGGTGGTTGGGAAAGTAGCGCAGTCTACCCTTCCTCACACTGGGCCTCACTCTTAAAAACAAGATTAAAAAAAAACCCCACACGCTGTATGCATTATATACATATTAGGTCATCAAATCTTTTCCTTTCAGCCCTGGATTATTCCCTTCATTGTTTTTCGATGTCTAGTCTTGGGCAATATATTACTTTTTAGCATGCAATTCAGAAACATGCCAAAAATCTGTTTACAGAAGTAATTGTTTGAGGTACAAACAGCCCGTGCTATTGCACTTTTGCCAGTTCTTGCAGTCTTTATCATGAGTCATGCGTGATCCACGCTTTGTCTGAACTCCCAGTAACTGTAGAAAAGAGATTGCATAAGGACCTCGGCCTTCACATTGTGAAAAATAATTTCCTTCCCTCTGCACTGCAAAAAAAACCCCTTGAAATGTGACCCAAGTTCCACTAAAAGCAAAAAACTGATAAGGCAAATAGGAAGATCCCCAGAAATGTTTTTCTTAAGAAAACAAACAACTACCCCCAAGCCCCATAAAATGTAGCCTTCGACAATAAGGACACAGATCAAGACTCTCAAATACTGTTGCAATTGAAACAACGCGTTTGAGAAACAGCAGAGCAAGCGCATCCTTATCTTTTCAACCTGCCCCCGAAGTACCGTTTCCACGCTGGATGTGGTAGAATATGGGTATAGCCGGTCTGTCCGCAAACACATCCGCCGTGTTCAGTAGGACTTCACTTACTGCCTCATAGCCAGTGAGCACCACCACCTTCTGAAAACCCAAGTGGACGGTGAACACGGGGCCATATTTCTCTGAAAGCTAGAAGGAGAGAAAAATCAGAGCGTGGAAGTCGTCAGCGGGAGCAGCACGTCCTGCTGGGGTGGCTGAAGAGTTGCCTGCCCTCCCCCTTCTGGGGCCAGAAGGGATGGAGGCATGCCAGAGATAAAACCCTGAGACACTTAAATGAAAAAGAAATCAAAGCAAATAAACACTGGTCTGTTTAACCCAACAGCTTCCATAAAACTACTGTTATTCTGAGCTGGTTGGGCTCGGGTTGGACCAGGGGGTTAAAGAGGCAGAAAGCAAAAAGACACTTTGGACACCAGCAGCAGCATAAAAGCATCACTGAGCTCTGCCAGGCAGCTGCTGGTTGGGCAGGCTGTGATGCTCCAGTCCTCCATGAGAGGATGGAAGAGCAGAGGTGGCCTTATTTATTATTGTCCTGGTTTCGGCTGGGATAGAGTTAATGTTCTTTCTAGTAGCTGGTATAGTGTTGTGTTTTGGATTTAGTATGAGAAGAATGTCGGTCACACACTGATGTCTTCAGTTGTTCTAAGTAGTGCTTAGACTAAGTCAAGGATTTTTCAGCTTCTGATGCGCAGCCAGCAAGAAGGCTGGAGGGGCACAAGAAGTTGGGAGGGGACACAGCCAGGGCAGCTGACCCAAACTGGCCAACGAGGCATTCCATACCATGTGATGTCATGTCCAGTATATAAACTGGCGGGAGTTGGCCTGGTGAGATCGCTGCTCGGGAACTAACTGGGCATCAGTCAGTGAGTGGTGAGCAATTGCATTGTGCATCACTTGTTTTATATATTCCAATCCTTCTATTAGTAATGTCATTCTATTATTATTATCATTATTTTCTTCCTTTCTGTTCTATTAAGCTGTCTTTATCTCAGCCCATGAGTTTAACCTTTTTCCTTCTGATTCTCTCCCCCATCCCACTGGGTAGGGTGAGGGGAGTGAGTGAGCGGATGTGTGGTGCTTGGTTACTGGCTGGGGTTAAAGCACAACAGAGTAGTAATACAAGTAGTATGTAGTGATACTGGGAATTGCCTCCCTATTCAGGGAATTGCATGAATCATAAATTTCTTTGGTACTTTATCCATAGAGTAAAAGAAAATCAGAAAAATAACACTAAGAATAAACCATAGCAAAAAAAATAAGAGTATTTTTTCTAAATAAAAGCACAATATTTTGAACTATGCTATTTATATAAAGTAGAACAAGTCTAGACATGGAAGGAACAAAGGTTTACTTACAAATAGCCAAAAAGTAGGTCTTGGGATGTAGGAGAACTGTATCCCTATTTGAAATCGGTAGAAACCAAAAAAAAAAGAATATCTGAAATCTAGGCAAGATTCTAAAAGATGATGATACACTGACTTATAACAGTTTTCCTGGAAAATTTTGTTTCTGACTCTCTTTTTTTAAGGTTCTGTGTGATGGTCAGTGTTGTGGTTTAACCCCAGCCAGCAGGTAAGCCCCACACAGCTCCTTGCTCACTACCCCTCCAGTGGGATGGGGAGAGAATCAGAAGAATAAAAGTGAGAAAACTCATAGGTTGAGGTAAAGACAGTTTAATAGGTAAAGCATAAGATGTGCATGCAAGCAAAGCAAAGCAAGGAATTCATTCACCACTTCCCATGGGCAGGCAGGTGTTCAGCCATCTCCAGGAAAGCAGGGCTCCATCACAAACGCCATCACTCTGAACTTCCCCGCCTTCCTCCTTCTTCCCCCAGCTTTATCTGCCGAGCATGACGCCATATGGTGTGGGACATCCCTTTGGTCAGTTGGGGTCAGCTGTCCTGGCTGTGTTCTCCCCCCCCTCCTCGCTGGTGGGGTGGGGGGAGAAGCAGAAAAAGCCTTGGCTCCCTGTAAGCACTGCTCAGCATTAACGAAAACATGTCTGTCATCAACACTTGTTTTAGCACAAATCCAAAACATAGCACTGTAGTAGCTTCTATGAAGAAAATTAACTCCATCCCAGCCAAAACCAGCACAGTCAGATAATGAGAATGTGCAGTGGTCAATTAGGAAGGTATGAGAAGTCTTACTTTAGACTAGGTTACATATGATTTCAGAGAAGCTTGGATGATTATGTTATGTTGTATAAATGGAAAATAGTAGTTAGGGTCTCTAGATCTAGAGGTCTCTAGATCCAAAACATGCATATATGTAAGACAATGTCTAAAATGAAACAAAAATATTCAGATTCATCCAGTGACTCTAGTTTTTGCTATATTCATATGGTGAAAGGGTTGAGGGAGGTGAGGGGGGTTTGTTTTCTTTTGTTTTTTTCCCTTAAGATGAGTTTAAATAGTTTCAGGCTGAGATTCTCATTAACTAGGAAAACATTAGGGTGAAATAACTAGAATACCACAGATGTAACCTGTCAAATGAGTAGATCCACGGCCACAATTACTGAAATGCTTTCATGTGCAAAGTATATCCTCAAACCTTAAACAGAAAGTGTTTCAAATCACTTCCATCTGATAAAGATTCAGTTGACAGCATTGACAGATTCCAGGTACAAAAGCCATTTTCTGTGTCATCAACAAAGGGCAAATTGTTGGTCATTCAGTAGAACAGTTACCCAAGAATTTGACTAGATGATTTTGTATCCTGTAGTATAATTCTCAATATACCACATCCCCATTGTCTTAACAATTCTGCTTTAAATATCCTGTACTGTCTTTGTTAGCCCCCCCCCTTCTTTTTGTTTTGAAAAACGTCGATATGTAAGCACATTTATTTGTGTAGAAATAGAAGCAGCCACTGTTCTCCATAATTTTTAGGAATTGTTATTTAAATCAGTTTAAACTCTGTCAAAATGTCAAATCCTTGTCTTCAGGATTGGAATGGAAATTTTAATTAAGCTTCTGGATGCCAGTGTTGTAATGTAATATATAGTATACACAGAAATACAGAGGTTTCTGATGCCAAAAATATTAAATTGTTTTTTTCATTATAATTGTGACCTTTTTAGACCATTTTAAAATGAGCTTTGTAGCTTCTTCTTTTATGTCAGATTCTGTATAAAAGCCTATTGTTCCCCTTTGGGAAAAGTCCTGCATAATTTAGTAACAAAACAAATGTTTTGTAAAACTCCCTCAAATCTCAACAGTTCTAGCTCAAACTTGGTATGCATGTGTGATGCAGTCAGTAAGTGATGCCACAGTTAGAGTGCATTTGGTAATGATTCTATACAATTCTATAGAAACTAAAATACATAGTAACTATCTATATTTTTGATAAAATATGGGTGGTATTACGTGAATCTCCAGAGGATTTTGATTAATAGTTTTTTCCCTATGTAAATTAAATTTGAGCAGCATTATTCTGCTGTAATCAGGCAAAAGTAGCTTAGGTGATTTGAGCTAGCTGTAGCTGGGCTGATGTTTCACAATTCACATTCAGGCATGTGGGTAGTGATTGAAGAATATGTATAAACGCATCAGAAAAAAAAAAAATTAATAAGCCATGAAGTTTGAGTTCAGATCAGCCTGGTTTATTTCCTCATTTTAGAAGCACCAATTCTTCAATTCCCTATTTCAAGTGCATATGTTAAAGTGATGTCTGTCAAAAACAGTGCCTGTAGTTGAAAGTTGAATGTTTCATGTAGTGCCTACAAAGGCAGGTCTAGGGTAAGAGCTATATTACCCTGCTGCTGAACGCTTGTGAAAATGGCTAGAATACCTAACATGGTTGGAAAGCTTGGTCGTTGCTGTAGGTAACTGGGGTGCAGGCAGAGGAAGGAGCAGGGTGTAGGAGGACCTCAAGCTCTCCAAGGTTCCCTGTGGACACCCTGGAGTGTGTCAGGAACGTGCTGTCTGCGGGAAGGGCAGAGCTGGTTACACTTTAGTTTGCAGCCTGGAAAACATGGTGGAAGTTTCTATAGCTACAGGGCAGGCCAAGGTAGCGGGTATATTCTGCCTATGTACAAGGTCTACGTAAGGAATGCCAAGAACATCTTCAGGCATTGGGATATTGCATCTTCTTGGAACATTGCAGAGTGTGAAACACGCATGTTCTAAAGTCACTGAACACATTCCCTTCTTTCCATAGATAGTTTTTGCTATATAGTGTATAGTTTAGTTGTATATTTTTAATAATAAGGTAACAAAATAGAATCCTACATACAAATTTCATGGTGCATATATTAACTAAGATGGAGACTATATCTAGATGTCATTTCATTTTGTATAATGAAAATATGTTTATTTTCTTTCTAATGGAGAATTAGAATAGCTTTGTAAGTCTGCTGTGATGTCCCTGAGGACATTGCCAATGAAAATATAAGACCCACATGGCCTCCACAACTCTCTCCTAAGACCATGTTTTTGTCTTTGAAGTAACACAGTGTGATATGAGATACAGCAGTTGCCAAGGTAACTGTTCTTTCTTAGTCTGATAGCAGCAGGTGAATGGTTGCCTGGATATCCACAGTAATTTGCTGGGGCTCTAGTAATTCACTAAGGATGCATGCATTCTTCTTCAGGCTCGTTTTTCTCTTACAGAGGCTTTAACTAAAATGTAGGTACATGATAATTATTAAAATGTAATTCAAAATTATTAAATTATCATTCTTCCTGTAGTGCTGTGTTATTAATATTTTATTAATGTTTTAAATGCAGGATATTAGAGCAGGGTCATTTTATATTATGATAGTTCTTTTCAGAGAAACTTATTCTCTGTTTTTTTTCTTTTTAAACTTAGTTTACTGTTTCAAGACCCTTCAAAAACTTAACCAATTAACTCCACATTTAAATCTGGAACTAATAAGACAAAAACTGCAAGCAGAATTTCTGGTTACTTTTCATTGTACCATCCGTTAGTGAAATAGGTAAGATGTTTGAAAATAGGACTGATCTCCCATTCTAACTCTGCTGCAGCATTCTCCTGGATTTAAAAGAAAATGCACTTAGCAAAGAGGTGTTCAGATTTTATGGACTTTAAGGATGCATGGGAAGGTTCTCATGAAATGTGATAAAATACTTATTTTCTTGACCACAGTTTTTTTGAGGTTTTTATTAAGTTGCTATTGGTCTGAATCCCATAAATATAAATACTCCAGTTTAGAAGATCCACCCTGTTCTGCATTGTGTGTTCTACTGTATTGTGCCAACTTCATTTTGCACGTTTAGAGTAAAGTTTTCAGGGATTAGAACCTAAGCCTTCAGTGTGTCATATTTGGGTTTTAGATTTAATGTGGTAGTAAGGCTTATAGCTTTATTCAGTCTGTTGGCAGACCCAGAAAGAGAATCTGTTGCATTATTTAGACCACAGTTTGTTAGCTATTATGTAAACATAATCAGAATGTGAATTTCATTAGTTTTATGTGAAGTAAATCTTAAATTTGGGACAATCTGAATATGTTTTAAGGTTTCACCTGTGTATAAAGTTGACCATACAAGCCTCTGAGCACGTGATACATCTTGTGGCCTGAATGCTAACTGTTAAAATACCTCAGAATTGAGCAATCCTTCTCACATAATCTCTGAATTAATCTCTGTATGCAAAATAGCATTTCTTAAAAGAAAAGGAATCTTTCTTCCTAATTCTATTACTATCATGAATAATATCAATGTCCCCAAAATAACATTACAAGTAAGCTGGCAGACATAAGTAACGTTGCTAAATAAAACCATCAGCCATATTTATGAAGAGATGGACAAGACAGGGTCGAAGCTGTTCCACCTAAGAATCAAATGTGTATTTTCAGTGGAATTATTCTGTATACTGACAATGATGACACTCTGAAAGAGTTGCTGGAAATCTTGTGCTTATTTATTTTCTGTGGGGTTTTTTTCTGAACACTTGATTTCTGAAAAGGTGAATTTGTGCTGGAAACAAATCTTTCAAAGCTGGCACTGAAACTGCTTTATAACAAAAGTGTAGTCTGCTTTCTTTGGGCTAGTAAAATAAAATGCAAGGTATGACTTTGTATAGGATAGGCGGTTCTTTGCTCAGAAGTACATTGTGTCACCCTCCAAAAAAGGGGTTGGGGAACAAGTAGATTTGTTTTAAGCATCCATCTTAGCCAAGACTACCATCTGACAGGTAGACTCAACATCTTGACACTACTGTAAACTAACGTTTAACATGTTAGCTCTGCTTTGTTTTGATAGCCTTGTCAGACACTTGTTCACCAATAGTACTTATTTAAGTAGATCAGACTCCTGGAATTAACAAAACTACTGTAATTCCCTGTCTGAGGACACATTTCTTTGACTGAAGCATGTAACTCCAAACAGATGTGATAGTTGTTTTCTTCTCCCTTTATGACTTGATGCTAAATCATGTAGCTCAAGTGAGTGACCAGCAGTGACCGGAGCATAGCTCTAAGATTCTGCGTTGACTTAGAAGTTACATGAAGTGCATCAGCTGGTAACAAATAAACATCTACAAGACATCTGGATAAGCTTTTTTAAAAGTTGTTTTTTAATGTTTAATTATTGCCATAAATTTCTCTCTCTTCTTATAATGATTTCCAAATTAAAACCTACTAGTAAACAAAGGGAAACAAAAAGAATGTTGTTATAGCTGCTAGTCATTTCTGAACAATGGAAAGCAAATGCCTTATTGATACATATTTATTCCTTCTGCTTCTACATATCATGCTTTTGATTAATAAAGTCTCCCATTAGTGGAGCAGGCTGGATGACAAACTCGTACTCCTGGTTATTTCAATAGTGTAAAACTCACTCTTCAGTATGAAACAATTAATATTCTAGACTTGAAGGTTCTAACTTCAGTACAGTTAATTGTTAAAAACAAAACCAGACAAACAAAAAACAGCAAACAAAAATACGGGTACATAGATCCTCCTAAAGTGGCATTTCTCTGTGATAATTGTGTGATTACCTACCAGAGGTGAAATAGGGCTCCTGGAAACTGTAAGTTCTAGACGTGTGTTTCCTTAAAAACTGACTGTTATTGCAAAGGTGAATCACTGAATCATCCATATGTTGTGTTTTTAAAATTCTTTTTAGTTTATAGAAGTAAAGGTTGGTATTGAAATGATGCGGTATTACATTTGAATAGAAGAACCACTTAATTTAATTTTTTTAAATTATTGTATTTGAGGTTTAGCTTTTTTATGTCTGCAGAAGCTGCAGAACAGATGCAATATTTACAAGAAGGTAAACAACATATTAGTGCTTCAAAACATGGTAATATTTTGTGACATGAATGATCTTTATTAGTTGTCAGAGCACAGGATTTTCTGCAGCAAACTTCTTAACATCTCACTTTATCTACTCTCCTTGTGGCAGATTTTTTGATACCTAAAATGATAGTGTGAATGGTACATGTGAACAACTGCTTCAACAACCTGTTTGCAGGAGTAAGGGTAAAATTATATATATATCAGATTTTCTTAGATGAGTTGTTTCTTCCTTAAAATATAAGTAAAGCAGCTTTCAGGCTACAGATTAGTTTAAAGATTTAACTTCTGTCTCTTGATCAATAACAAATCAATACTGGATCAATAAAAAATACGTCTGAATGTCATTTAAATTTTGTATAGTGTTTCAGTGCAACTGCTTCTATAAACACTTTTTTCCATATTTAAATGATATAAAAGCAATTTACTGGCCATAATGTTTGCCAAAGTAAATTAGTTTTGAGAAGAAAAAAAAAAGCTGAACATTTATGAGAAAGCAAGTGCTTGGGCTCATGCAGTCAAGGAGTAGAAATGTATCATTTGATCTGCTCTAGTTAGAGGTGGTGAAGTAGTCAAGAGAAGTGAGTACGGGGGTTGTAGAGCTAAGATGAAATAGATTTTAATATGTTTTGGCTAACTGGCTATACTACTGAAATAGTTGCATGTTTAACAGTGCAGTTAACTGAGCCATAAGGATCAGGGCTCCTAAAACCTATTTCTAGAAATAAGTTGTGAATGCTGCTTGCCAGGCAGTGGGAGCCCAGCATGTGGGTTAGGGCTTCACTGCACTGTGGCAATAGAAATAACATTATAGACTTCATATGTGAATTACTAGACTCTTATTAACGGAATTTATCAATGTAACTGTTTTTGAAAACAATAACTAAACAAATAAATTTGATTTTAAGAGGGTAGAATTCTCCCATTTGCTTATGAGCACTACAGTGATGTGCCCTATAGAAAAAGCAAGCTACAATGATTAGAAAAAAGTGATTAAATCACAGGCTGAATGTGTGTTGGTCCAAATGGCCACCACAAAACAAATGGTGGTAAAATCCTACTTCGAATTATTTTGACAGCATAAACAGTATTTAGGGACTTAATCACTGGATACATGCAAATATCATCCAGTATAATGTAAAACTTCATCTCCACATTTCAGTAGGCATTCTTGAGTTCTATATAGTGTGTCTAAATACAGTCCAGGCATTTATGAGTGCAGATGGTGTTTTTAACCAGCTGTACCACTGTGATGTAAAAGGAATTCCATGTAACATAGAAGGGCGCCTCATCAGCTGAGGGGAATGTAAGGAGAAGTGGTCTAAATGAGCCAGTAGAAACATCTGTTGCACTCATAAATTTATATGAGGCTGTTCAGCTGTATAGAATGAAAATTATGTTTCACTAACACTTATTTTAATAAATCATAAAAGGGGTTGCATTGCAAATTATAGATGCTGGCTGAATTTTAAAATCAAACTAAATGCATATTTTGTACTGCATTTTCACATCATGATAACATTGTATTTCCCTTAATAAAGTTAGAAATTAAGTAATTTGGCAAAGAAAGTTAATAGGCTTACCCTGCAGCTTTTGTGAAGAGTCAAAGTTTGGGCTATCAATGATTAAGAGATTTAGAATACATTTTGTATATTAATCTTCATTTTAAAAAACATTAGTGAACAATCTCCTGTTTATCCAAGTCGAAAGTTTCTTTCATGTTCCTCTCACCTTGGAACTAGCCAAATGGCTTTTAAATGAAGCTCCTCACTGGCTTCAATGGGTATTAGATGCAATTAATTTATAAATTGATAATTGTTTTACAATACTTACTTGCAGTCTTAGAGAGCTCTTATCAATGCTGGTAAGGTCATGACAAGAGTTTCTATACACTTGAGAATAAAGAGAATGAGTCATGCGTGTATCCCAGTGGTGAGATTGTTTCCTTAAATCTTAATGGCAGAACTCTCATTCACTTAAATAAGACAGAATTTCAGCCTCTCTTCATCTCTTTTGTTTCTTACCTGCAAAGTAACTTTCCTAATGTGTTTTCAAAGTTGTCCTGCTGTCAGTCCCCAATAATTTTTCTTTCTCTTTTTTCCAGAACAGTTAATTCCACTCTTTACTCAAGTTGACTGTTCATGTGCCGCCTTTACTTTATAGCTGTGAACTGCATTGATGATTAATTTTTCCCACTTCTCTAGCATAATTTTCTTCTACAGGTATAGCTCATTCTGTTTTCCTGCTGCATATACTGTTTCCACTTACTGGTAGTCTTCAACCAAATCTATTACAAGTGCCATAACAACTCTGTCTCAGTACCCTAATCACCATCCATTTAAATGTGACAGAGGTTTTCTTATGTCTGTCTTGACTTACCAATCTAACTGACATAATTTAGATTTATTAGAAAGGTTCCAAATTTTGTTACATTGTTATTTAAAAATAAACCTCCTGAAGTAGCCTGAAGAATATACAAGTTAATATTTTGCACTTAAGTTTTTAAAATAACCCATTTAAAAATAATTAATTTCATCAATACTTGAAGAGCAGATTACTTACTGGCAATGCTTAGCAACATATTGAAATCATTGATTATCTCAAAATATTTGAATATTGATTGAAATGAAACATTGAAATGTATTCATCTTTTTTACTGTTCATTTAGGAAGAATACAATAATGAAGAAAATAATGGTCTGAAATTTGTTTGTGTGGACTACTCGGAGAGAAAACTGAATACTTCCTTCTCCTGAAGGAGTACTTGCTGTCAGGGCTCGTTATGCTTGACTTGTATCATCTTTGGCAGCTGCTTTTTAAAATTGGTGTTTATTTGATATACATTTGGGTTTTGGCAGTAAATTTGTCTGCACACATGTGCACACATGCCTTCTTTTATGCTAAGATAAGCAGGAGGGGACATTGGGAGATGTCAACCTGTATTTTAGATGGTTGTGGCTGACTGTATGCTGTAATATATCCTCAGTTTGACTTCACCTTCTACTAACATTCACTGGGTCCTGCCTCAAGGTGGAGCTGTTATATTTTCAATGGAGACAAAGACCTGAAAAGCATTTTCTTTTCTTCCTCCAAATCCTGTTTCTAATTTGCACATAGATGTATAGGTTATGTTGATAAAGAAATATGGCAAGCAATCTTCCTCCCCCTCAGCAAAAGCTGGAGTCAGCAATGTGTCACACAGGTGGATGGGGCTATGACACTGATTTTTATTCAATCTGACATTACCTTTCAGAGATTCAGGAAGATGCATACCTTTCACTTACAGTAGGTATCCAGCAGAATTATGACAATATGTGCATACCGGCTGTCAGAAGCAGTGCTATTCTTGTTGTGGCTTTTTGTAATTGGGAATGTTTTCCCAGAAGAGTGTATGTGTGTATGTATTGTGTTCTAATTAAGACTATACGAGACAGTTATGGCAGGCTGTCAAATCAATGGGATGCTGGGTATATTTTAGTCTCCATGCTATAATCTAAATAACCTTTTAAGGACTCTGTTCTCTCAATGTGGTAAATAAATGCTGAATGTTTTATACTTAATAGGCCTTTGAGTAATACATTCCACATGGCTTTATTGCTGGAATGAGACCTTCTTATCACTAAATACACAATAGCGACATGAGGTCATTTCAGCACGAAGAAACGCATACATCTCATAGATGAAAAAAGTCAGTTTATTGTGAAGTTTAGTTAAACAGGAATACTCTAAAGTAAACATTGGTGGCAAATTTAAAGAAAATGAGGGAAACCTAGGAGTACTCACTTAATCTAGTTATCTTTCGCCTTCAGTTTAAATACTGTGAATGTCTATCATATCTGGATTTGTGAAAGTGACACTCATTTCCCTCTTGTTTTTTCTCTTTGATTTAGAGTATCTTTATTCTGGTCACTTTAAAAATTAACTATATCACTCATTTCAAAAGCTTCTTGCTCCAAACTGTATGAGAGAGAGATCTGGCCAAGCCTCTCTTTTAACAGGTGTAACAAATGAACTATTTGTAGTTCATTTTGTGTAAAAAAAATTAAAAAGCCAGGTGGTCTTAATTTCAACTAGGGGTGACATTTACTAGAAGTGTCAAGAAATTAAATTAGGCTCTGAGCAGCATGTAAGTTCTGAATTGGGAACAAGACGGGGACCATCTGATGGGCTGGGTACATAGTGCCACACTGGTGCCCTGTGTACTATTGAAGAGGGATCACGTTTTGAAACCAGTATTCTATATGGAGTTGAGTGACATCTGTTTTGGCAAGACATTTATCCACCTAAAAATGCAGCTTCCAATTGCTACCAGTATTAGTAAAATTAGCTTTGGCTGGCACAAAAATGGAAGAAGAAACATTCTTGAATGGTGAAGCATTTCAGCATTCAAAAACAACGTTTTGATCATTTGGGGCTAGACTGGAGTCAGGGGGACTTGGAGATCATGTACAAAACTGAAGATAAATGCCCTTTTGAAGTACAAGTCTTGGGTTCACTGGACATTTTAGTTAATGTGTTTAAAAATGGATGATTTTACTAGGGAGGACTGGTCCCTATAATCCCATTGCCTTCAAAGTATTTTATTTTTTTACCTGTTACTTACAACTTTTTTGTAGGATATGCTTCCAATATATGTATTGATTCAGGCAGTGAGAAAATTCACTTCAGGTGAGTACCCTCAGCCACTGGAATATATTGGTCAAAACCACTAACAACATTTATTCATATCTCAGTGATGTAAATGATAATTCCACTTTAATTCTAAACCTAGTTCTTATTATTAAAAATTACTGGAATAAAATTATTTCCAGCTGGATGGAATCACTCAGTTTTCCCTAAGCCTATATTATATTTTACTTTTTTTGGAAAAATGGAAAAGTTCTTACATAATTTTTTTTTAAAAAAATTCTTATTCTGTTTATTCACAGCAACTTTCTTCTCTGTCTTCCCACGTTACTCCTGGGCTATCTGAGTATTGGTTAACTATACCCAATACTTAGCTAATTTAGAAGATCTTATCCTTAGAAAGAAAATAAATAATGGGAATTCTGTACCCTATATTCTTTTTGTTGTCAAAACCCCAACCATAAATGTCATAAAAATGATCTCTAACTTCTGCTTTCTCAGCATTTAGAAGAAATAATTTGATCGTGTGATAGATTTATAGGTTTATCTATAAAGAATTTGAAGAAAATGAGGTTAAAACTGCTTTGTACTGGAAGATTTATGTTTATTATTATGCTTTTGATGTAAAACTTGTCCATTTGTGTCCAGCTTCTTCAACAGTGAGGTGAATTTCACTATCCTACATTACTGCTTAATAAAAAAGGTTGTAGACTGATGTAACAAAAATGAAGCTTGGTCCTGAAATCTGAATGGGAAGGACTGAAAATTGTGGTAGTTTGAGCCTTTTACTTTTTTTTTTTTTTTTTTTAAATGACCTTGCTCAGAGGAGGAGTTAAACCTTGGGTTGTGGAATTAGTCTGTTTACCTTAGACTGTTGGTTGTCTTATCTTAGTGTTTTTCAGAGTATTTAGGAGCATGCTTAATATCCTTGATGAAAACAGATGTTGAAATTTTCTGCTAATTGGAGTCACAGGTGTTTTCTATTCTTTGGCTGTGCAGTCAGAACTGCAGCTGTGGCCCTGTTTACCCCCGAGTTTTCTATTGACTTTTAGGTGCTCTAAGTCTGGTTTTTGAGGAGTAGTTTTAGTTCTGATCTCATGTGTTATTGATAGTTCTTGGATGGTTCAGGTCTATTCTGAGAAAGAGGAAGATAATTCCTTATAGCAATATGTAAAATTATCTGAAACTGATTGGACGCTAGCTGGAACTCAGAGCACAGTTTTCTCAGTTTATCCTAAGTTGAGAATGAACTTCAGCGCACTGTTGGACTAAGAAGTGACTGGACACAGACTTGCCAGTTGTCAGGGCTGGGTCGCATGGGGCTTTACTTGCAGGACCATTTAGGATGCCTGTATGGATGCTCTCTGTTTTATAGGTAAGCTTCTAAATTTCAGGGCTTTTGTTCAGAAGAATTAAAATAGGTACAAAACAAACCTTCTATCCCTGTCCTATCTTTCTTCTCAATTTGTGCTGTAGGGCTGTGCTTTCAGCTTTTCAGAAGTACTGCAAATAGCAGCATTTAAAAATCAAACTGCCAGTTTCAGTCCAGGCTCTTGCTTTTCTACACCAGTTCTAGCTGGCATCTTCAGCTCAGCTCAGATCGGAGTGGCTGGTGTTGTCAGAAGCAACTTTTGTTATCCTCTCAGCAGAAGTGATCAGAAAACCATAGAATAATAATAAGAAGATGAGCCGAATAAGCTTCTAACAGGCTAATACGCATAAGTTCATAAATCCAGCAGGGTTTGAATGTCTGAAAAGCTTACTAATGCTCACAGTTCCTGAGAAGGGCTCGCTGTACTGCTAGTCTTTCTGTCAGAACTATGTAGGTGGATAACCCATTTTCATGAAGATACAGCTCCCCTTCTGTCAGGCAAAGATATGTCATCAGGAAAGAATCCCTAAAATTGATGAACTGCAGACTTGCATTCTCAGCCTTTACTAGTATTTTATAAGTACAGATAAAGTAATGAATAGAATATTCAAAACATACCCCCATTTTTTTAAATCTTTTTTGTGTCACATTTTAGTTTATTAGAACAGTACTGGTTTCCAGAACTGTTGTATGGTGGTCTAAAGAAATCTCAGAGAGAATAATTTAATAATGTTAAAAGACTGACTTGATTAGAAAATTGAAATATAAATGACAGCCAAGTTTTCATGGCCTTATCCTATCCTTCCTCTCTTTCAATCCCATTGTCCCAATCCCCAGTCTCCTCCAAATAATTTTCAGACAGAATGAATTTGGAATATTTCCCTGGGATTTCAGCATGCTGTGACAACCTACAAATATCAACTGTACTTGTTTAGATGAATCTGCTGGGTAAGTAACTATGATGCTTGCAGAAAGTACAATATCTGAAAGTACTGGACTTTGCTCCTATAGAGCAGGTACACAGTTAATCTGACACATGCTATACAGATACCACCTGTACAGAAGAGATCCTATACAGGGTACTGTTCTGTGAACTGACTTTCCAGAATAAAATATCTTTGCCATAGTGGTCTGAACGAAGGAGAATTTGTGGAAAAAAACCCATGTAAAATGAATTCTTTAGTAAAAGTTTTTTATACATCTGTAATTGTTTATTTGCGCATCACACACATAATGATTTTTTTTTTTAAAATAATTCTGAAAAAAAATTAGACTCACAAGTTATTTTTTCTATCAGTCAGGCTGTTCTAATAATATGTTCACACTATTTAAAAGTTCTGGAAATTTTGCCCTTACAATCAAGATAACATTTCTTGAGCATTGGGTTACCCAGTTCTGTTCATGCTCTTTTGCTGTGCCCATCACCAAATTATTTGTTTGCCTGATCTGTTCCTATGGGAACCATGTGGTTTTAATTACATGTTATGACATGGGATTATCTTTTTGCTTTGGCAAGATTGCGTAATGTCATTCCATCTCTGCAATGAAAAAAACAAGTATTTTTCAGTTGATATAAAAATATTGTAAGAGGATAAACTAATGATAATACTTTCCCTAAGTTCTGTTAGTGTGGTATTTTGGGGCTTTTTGTTTGTTCTCTGGGTTTTGTTGCTGCTGGTTTTTGTTTTTAAAGTATTCCCATTGAAAAAGCCTTGCTGTACTAGGCTCCTGTGGTGGACCAAGGCAATAAACATAGTCGTGGAAAATGTAAGCAGCCGTAGAACTGCATTTAGTAGAACTTGCAGTAGAAGAGGAGTATCATTTAGGATTTGAAGGAGTGTGACAACAGCCTTTGTACTCAGAAGTTTTGAATATCCTTTAAAAAAATGCATTTGCTTATCATAGTATGCTCTCAGGTTGTAGAAACAGTACTGCCAACAGCTTTTTATGTATTAGAACTAATGCGTTCAGCAGTAGTACCTTTAAAGAAAAAAGGCCTGCTAGCAGCCTATTTTTCCAGGAGGCATTTGTTTGACAGCTTCCAGAAAAAGTAACGTTACTTTTACAATACATTGAGGATAATAAGGGGGGTGTGGGTGGTGTTGTGTGAAAGAATCTTCTTTTTAGTCCATTCCTTTATGCCAAGTGGTTTTCTAACATGACATAAACACAAAATTATAACAGTTTCTAACATAATGCTAGTACATGTGGTGGTGTGTAGTTAGTGAGAAGAGAATGACCTCTTGGTTCCTATTTTATGTCAGAAAAACTTAAACTGTAGTTGTGTAGTTACATATTTCTGAGTATTTGTTTAACTTGCAGAGTAGAAAATGCTAACATTATATCCAGGTTCTACCCAATAGCCTCATGATTTCATGTCAATCTTCAGTGTTTTCATTAAAATATAGATTGAAAGGCAGTATTTTCTTGCACAGTATTCACAAGAGGATGAAGTGGTTAATCTATTTTCTTTCACATTTCTATTAGTCAGGTTGGACCTAATTACAAAACACCATGGATCATGACTTAAAATTACTTGTGTATTAGTATAGTTGCTTTTCAGAACCAGAATAATTCTGTTTAGACTTGCCATGCATCTTCAGACAGAAGAATCAATGACTTAGAATACAGGGATTTCTATGGTATTGGTCACCCTCAATTTCTTAACATTACTAATTCATCAGTATGAAGTACACACTTCTATAAAAAATATTTTAATGTAAGTTATGT
This sequence comes from Aviceda cuculoides, assembly GCA_035590195.1. Taxonomy (NCBI): domain Eukaryota; kingdom Metazoa; phylum Chordata; class Aves; order Accipitriformes; family Accipitridae; genus Aviceda; species Aviceda cuculoides. The sequence goes on from JAVJGG010000061.1 coordinate 13,527,860, forward strand.
ATGAATAAAGTGGGATTGTTTTATAATTACAGTGCTTTAGGCAACCAAAAAAAATAATCAATGTCTGTGGTGTTTGTACACACACTTGTTCTGCAAACTCAGTTTAACTGCTCTTTAATTGGTATGGACTCATCAAGTACTTGTAAATGCATTTGCAAGAATTAATTGTTATTTTCTGATATTGTATAATCTTAGACTTCACTGACTTAAGTTGTAATCAAGGGTGTTCACAATCTCTAAAATCAGACACATTGTAATTTGTTTTCCAGTACTCTTTGTTGACTTCAACAGTAAGCAATAGCCAAATCTAACCTAACAGTTTAAGGACAATAATTGTCATATAGTTATTCTTTTGCTAATCTTATGTTATTATAGAAATTGGTTTTGCCCATGCATGTGTTATGAAGAGAACTAATTTCTCTCTTGACTTCATCTTTGCCACTCAGTATGTACAGAAAATAATGCCCCTGCTGGTAATTTGTGTTTTGAATCACATTCAAAAAGAGAACATTTAAAGGAAAGTAGCTCCATTATCCCAAATCCCTGTCACTCACCTTTCATAGTAAGGCCAATGGAAGTTACTTGTGTTGCATGGCAAGGAAAAGTAGGCTGCTTTCACTCATGACTGGTAACTTTCCCTTTGCTTTCCTGAGGTAATTAATTGTAGTATTGCAACATGAACCAGAGAACAACCTTATTTTTAGTTAAGTATAGATGTGTTTATGGGAATAGCATTCCTCAGCCTTTTTCATTATTTTTGTAAGTAAAGTGAACTATCTTCCAACAGCTTGAATATCAAGTTTGCATCCATTCTCTTCAATAAGCCAGAGTTAATGTCATCACAAACCTCACCTGAAATAGCCTTCTAATTTAGGCTTTTTTGTGTGCTTTTTGGTTATTTGCCTTGTTTTTGCTAACTGCTTTTGGGTTTTGATTGGTTTGTAATTGGTTTTGGACAATTTTTCGAAACATTGCAAATGTGTTGTAACAACCTGTTGTACAAAGCTGTTCTGCGCTTAGCATTTTAAGTTTTTTATTTTGATTTTAAAAAAATAAAAATCAACTTCAAGTGAAGTGTTGTTCGACAGTGAAATATTTCTTTCTGGATCATGTCATTTCACTGTGTTACTGTCTCACTTTGCCTAAAGCAATTGAACAGCTGTCCTTAGTAGTTTAATGACTTCATTGCTCAAGTATTTGCTGTATTTAATTCTGAATTTCCACTCAGAAGATAACCTTCCTTTGGAGTAATGCTTAACACTTTAAATGTATTTTAACTGGATCAGTATTTTAAATCTATTCTATTATTTCTCTAAGGAATATCCTAGCCTATGAGAGTAACAGGTTTTGGTGACTGACTTTAGGACAGCGTTCACACAGTATTAATTAAACAAACTTAAGAATCTGTAAAGTGCAACATGCAAACTACCAGACTTGTCAGAAACAAAGTAACTTCTTTTTATCACAAACCTGACAAAAAGGCATCAAATAAAAATTTTGTAACTTGTTAATTGCTACGTTATTATTACATGACAGTGGCCTTTTTCTTTTTTTTTTTCTAGAATTATTGCAAACTCTGAACTGAAGCTTTTTCACTGTATTATTATTAGATGTGATGATCTATATTAGTTTGTTTTTTACTTTTTTGTTTTCCTTTTAATCAGGAGCAGTCTAATTGGTTATTTTTTTCTACAGTAGTCACATTAGTGTCACTCCCAGTACTGTAAATTATTTAGTTATGCATGGATACTCTTTACTCCTTCCTGATGTTGGTAGGGTTGTGCCCAGTTAATCCAAACTCAGGATTGCATTGCACTAGCATCACTTGTAAACACAGCTTTAGTTTAGCCTTAAGAAAAGCAACAGAGGAAAGCAAAGGCACTAGCAAAAGAAGCAACTTGCTCAAGGTGTTCTGAATTCCTGTGAAATGAATTATGCTGATGCATCTTTAAGCTTTCAGCTTTTATTTTCTATAAGTAATTCTTAATCTCCCTGGTTTTGGTGGGGGTTTGTTTTTTTTGTTTTGTTTTATTTTGTTGTTGTTGTTGGGTTTGGGGTTTTTTTGTTGTTGTTTGTTTTTTTGGTTGTGGGTTTTCTTTTTGGTTGGGGGGGGAGGGGTTGTGTTACATTGCTTTGCCGTATAATTAACAGCATTGTCTTTTATCTACATGTAGAAATAATTCAATCAGTTTGAATGCTGTAGAGGTCAGCTAACCTCCTTTTAGTTTTCATTTCCATTTTTAATGGAGATAGGACTTTTGCTTTGTCCTCTGGATTCTTTGCTAACCTTTTCTCTATCCAAAATATCCAGCATCCATACTCTTAAGTGTATGAATTTTTAGATGTTAGTAAGTTCTTGCAGATTTGATGTTTTCTGTCTTGGCTTAATCAGTACTCTGTTTTATTGTTTTTTTTCATCTTGGGAATAAATACCATATTCTGCTGTTACATATTGTACTTAATCCCTTACCCTTATTAATATTGGGTAGCTACTTCAGGGATGGATGGTGTTTTGGATGTAAATTGTTGTGAGAGAAATTTGACCCTTTTAGTGGTTTTAGATTAAAATTTAAATTTCGTTATTGCTAAAGTGAAATCCCATGGGCATTTCTTCGTTTCACAATTTTAAGTAACACTTGGTTAGAAATACTATAGTCTCATATGCATGTATATATGTGTGTGTATGTCTGTTTACATATACGTATATGTATGTATATGTCATGTTACATTTATAGCAGAGAGAATTTTGTCTTGTCTGCCTATCTTGGTATTGTGTTCCCTTATGCCATTATTGAAAGGGCCATCAGAAAAGCTTGCATCAAATTACACACTGATTCGCCTTATGGAAAACGTACAGAAGAGTTAATGTGGCTTTTAATGAGGGAGTGTTCCAAGAGATGCGTTTCGCTGTTTAAATGTGAAGCAGTTACATCAAAATCTCAGTATACCAACATGGTCACCTACAATAAACCTCTAAAACTTCTAAATATAATGCATACAATTTTTGCACTAGCATAGTTAATTACTTTAGTAATTTGCTTGGAAAATCATTTTGAAACAAAATGAGTTTTCAATGCAAAGCTCTGCTATGGGCAAGTTCAGAACCCGTGACATAAAAGTTCACATTAACATTAACTACCAATTAATATTTATTTTATTAGGGCTTTTTTGGTCTAGATTCAGAATCCAATTTGACATAGGTTTTATTTTCAAATTCTCCTCTCGTGTAGCTTAAATCAATTGTCATCATTCAGGCCACTAAAAAAATCTTTATCTACCATTTCTTCACTTCAAATCTGATTGAATTGATTGTATATCACTGGTGATAAAAAAGAAAGAGCATGAAAATGCAAGTAATAGTAGGGTTACAGATTACATTGAGGTTTTCTGACAGTGTTCTTTAGAATTTGTTATATTCAGAAATGTAAAATTCATCTAAACACAGAGGTAGAAGTACCAATTGGTGGATTGATGTCTAAGGAAATGAAAGAAAAAGGTAGATAGAAGTGCAATGATCCCAGGTTAAGACTCTGCTGTTCTGAATCTGTATAGTGCACACTTTAGTTCAAGTGTGATTTTTTTTTTTTTTTTTTTTTTTTTTTTTTTTTCTTCAGAATCAAGTTAATTAAATAGGCTTTTCCTGCAGGGCTGCATATTCTTTGAAAGCTATGTATGTGTGTGATACTTTGAGCTGCTCTGACACCTCCAGAGCATCTTACTTGCATTTTGTCTCATGTAAAAGTTTCTGACTCTTAAATCCTGAATTGTCTGCTTAAGCTCTGATGGCTACAAGTTCTTGTACCAATATTCAAGAACAAGATACTGGTACTGAAGTGAATTAAACCCTTTGCAGATAATAATTCCTTTTTCCTACCTTCACTCCCAAGTCCCTAGTTGGGATTGGCTGAGGCAGAGAGGGAAAGTGGTACATGCTTTTCACCAATACTAGGAATTCTCCAGGTGTTTAAGTAATACATAGGTACAAATTCATCCCTTCAGCACTTCTAAGAAACTCATTACTTTCCCATGGTGCTGGAAGGAGGAAGCAAAGAATAATGGTTTCTAACTGATAGGATTGAACTCATATTAAGATTTAAGGTTTGGATATAAATTTGTAGTATTTGATACTAAAGCTTAAACTCAGTTGATGGAGATACATCTGTCCTATGTGGGGATGAAATGTAACTGTGGATTTCATCAGTAATCACTCAAAATAGTTGTTATATAGCAAAAAAACACAGAGCAGGAATAAAGGAATTAAAGATTACTTAACCTGTAGTGAATATAAATGCTGTGGATGAAATAGGTTTGGAAGATATCTATATTTTTTGTTGGAAGTGTTCAACATCCAATCTGCATTCAGAAATGGAACCACAAGTATCATGGCAGGATGAGATGATTTTTTTTTTCTCAGATTAGAAAGAAACTCTGTCAGAAAACAAACTGAAATAATTAAATGTGTTCTAGATGTAGGTTATAATCATCCTTTCACGGCACCCAAATAGTTTTGCTTTGTCTACTTTCTTAAAAGTTTGATTTCATTGCTGAGATGCTAGAGTTGAAGGGAAGCTATAAGAACTCATCTTCTTATGTTTTTTATTTTCATAGTGGCTTTTTGGGAAGTAATCTTTTCTATGTACTTAAAATCTACATATAAAAAGAAAAAACATCTTTTAAATGGTTACTCAGAAACATGCAGACCAAGGTTGAAAGAAGAGGGAGGAAAGTAAAAACATTTCATACGATCACTTCTTCAAATATTATACAAAGAAACGCGTCTCATCAGTAATGGGCCCAGTCCTGCTGCTTTTAGAAGAAATGGCTTGCATTCAATTGATTTTTTTTTTTTCTTTGTCTAACAGTGTGGAGATTGTGTATTTATAAGGCCAACATACTAAGGAGTAGTTCAGTTTCTAAGTCTAACTTTCAGTTGCTGGTATTTACAAAGGTGATCCTCATTCCTCCTGTCTTCTTTTCTTTACGGTGAAGTCACTTACATCTCTGACTACTGTGGCTACCTCTCAACAGCAGTGCCTGGAATCATTTCCCTGACACAGGTACATGCCACATTGCATTCCTCTTCCATGTAAGGGAGGATCTTAAAAGTGCATCATTCTCTCTCTTACAGCCCCTTCCCCTCCAAATCCTGATACCAAATGAGGGATGTGAGGATTTGGCTGGAAGGAAATATGACATGTCCCAGGCAGGTTGTCCCCCTAGGAATTAGGGGACTGAGGCTGGGGGATGTCCCACAGCATACACCTTCGTTGGAGTCAAAGCATAGTGGGTGGCTTTGGGGTTTCTTAGGTGTGCCTTTTGGTTTGGCTTTTTCTGGTGGCTGTAGGCCAAACCAGTAAGTTTTGACAGTTGTTGCCTGAAGCTTAAGCTCTAACAGGAGTCACAAGGAAAATGCCTTTATGTCTGCAGGCAGAACCAATGTGGTGCACTCAGAACAAACTTATTTGCCAAGACACCAGGGAGAGGAAGTAGGCTGATGTTTCTGTGAGGGTGGTGAGACACTGGAACAGGTTGCTCAGAGAAGTTGTGGATGCCCCATCCCTGGAAGTGTTCAAAGCCAGGCTGGATGGGGTTTTGAGCAACCTGGTCTGGTGGAAGGTGTCCCTGCACATGGCAGGGGCATTGGAACTAGATGATCTTTAATGTCCTTTCCAACCCAAACCATTCTATAATTCCATGATTCAGGGGATTGCTGCTCATGTATTAGCAATAGCTGTGGAAAGGTGGACAGTCATAAAATAAAGCATCTACCTACAAAGTGACATTCTCACCAGACTACTAAATATTAAAATGTCCTGAAACTTATTCTTTCAGGACCTCATATACTGTGAATTTTATGATAAACCAGCAGTACAGGACATCTAGAATTTTATGCCTTGAGCTAAGGAACTAAAGCATCCCACCCTACACTGTCAGATGACAAGTGGTTTGGGATATGGTGCTGCACTTTGGATCTTATCTGGAAACATTTTCTCTCTTAGTTTGTGCAGCTGGACTTCATACTTAAAACTGTTAAAATCTTCCTCTGAGTTTGATAGGACTTAATAAAAAGCATGTAGTTTGTTTATTAATATTTTCACCAAAATAATCAATTCTGAGCTCTCGATGTAGTTAATTTAACAGGAGTTATGGCTTTAAACCTTATGCATGACCACTGTTTTCCAGAAGAGCATAAAGCAAACTTCTAGTACATAAGAATTCTTTATATGTATCTTTCTATTCTCTTACTACCAAAATAAATAAATAAATAAATAATTTGGTTCAGTAAAACAGTAAAAATAACTATTTTTAGGCAGTCATGTTGCTACAACAGTATTTGTGTTCTGCATTAACAAAAAAATATTCAAAGTCTGTTCAAGTCTTTCTTTTTCATGGAAAGACAATATTAAAAGTTAAAGCCAGAAAAAATTAGACTCTGGCTTAAGGTACTAAATCCGCCTTGCTCACCTGCTGCCTAGTTGTAGAGGTAGTTGCTGTCCTCTTCATCACTGTTCCCTGGAATTACTTTTTCTCACTCGTTGTGCTGGTTTTGGCTGGGACAAAGTTAATTTCTCCATAGAAACTACTACAGGGCTATGTTTTGGCTTTGTGCTGAAAACAGCGTTGGTAACACAGGGGTATTTTTGTTACTGTTGAGCAGTGCTTACACAGAGCCAAGGCCTTTTCTGCTTCTCCCCCCACCCCACCAGCGAGGAGGCTGGGGGGGGCACAAGGAGTT
>JAVJGG010000061.1:13543175-13555619 GCA_035590195.1 Aviceda cuculoides
CCCGCCCCAAAGGGGTGTTAAACTCACTCTTAGTTCATTTAAAACTCCACTCCCTTGGAACTTACTAGCTCTGAAGAAAAAAAAAAAAAAAAAAAAAAGATGAAAGTTTGGCTTCTGCAGAAAGCAAAATTAATGAGAATATTTGATATTTATTTGCAAGAAAAAAATAAGTAATATTTTTTTCTGAGTGAAAACAATTGCCAGTCTCCCAAGGATAGAGTTAAGAAATAACCTATTAGGTATTGTAAGCCTCTGAATCAATTTCCAACTTCAAATCTTCACTGAATTTTCCCCAGCTCTTGTTGTGAGTTACCTATTTACATTGCATAATAAAAGTTGTTTTTCAGCACAGTACACTTTATTTATCCTGTTCCTTCTGTCTAACAAAATATACTTTAGCCACATGCTGCAGCACGTAGCTTTCAAATATAGAAGATAAAGGTCTCGCAAAGCTAACAACTGATTTTTAGTTTTGTCTGACCAGTTGACATTTCAGTTGGCAGGTCCCCCTGATCCTGCCATCCTGCAATTTTCAGCCTTCTGTCTAAAATGAGCTATTTATTATATGCAAATATAACTGGACATTTCTGTAGCACCCGGTTTACATATATAACTTGCTTAATACAAATCAGAAACAATATATATTCAATATTTTTACATTTACAGACCAAGTTCAAGACTCTGTCTGTTCCCAATATGCATTTTCACAGAAAAATATATCAGCAGTTTTGGAAGTTCAAAGGGCAACAGTCAGCTTCTGTTTTATCACCCGCCAGGCTTACATCTAAGATGACATAAAAATATATTATATCACTACATGAAAGTTTTTTTCCTTTGGTCTTGTAGAGCCAAAAAGACACTAAATTTGCAAGTGGAAGAGACCTGACTTTTGCAGCAGAGCAAAGGTGCTACATTTCCAGCTGTGAAGAGTCAGTTAACTTTAAAACATCCTGCAACTGATCTTCTCCAGACTTCATCAACAAATAGTATGTGGCATTACTTTGGGCTAGGGAGTACTTACCCTATGCAACTCTTAAGAACTACATATTAGGAGTTGCATTTTAAGAGATGGAGAATACGTTTCACTCAAGCTCTCAAGGACTGAAGAACTTTGTTGCTTAACAGCATTGCCTTTTCCAAAGCAGCTGTATGCTAAGTAAGCACCATGCAGCAAAAACAAGGCATTATTAAATACTATTAAATGCCATGATATAGCTGACGCTTCTCTTAGTTTCACTTATGAAATACTACCAACGACAACAAAAATTCTCTGGTAGATTTAAGATTACTTTTCTTCACAGGTGCCTTGAGGAGAAGCAACTGTCCCTTCTTTGTTTACTCATTTTGATTAATTTGTATGTTAGATTCACATTCTTAGCAGTACCAACAGTTTTAACACGTGACTGAAACAGGAATCACACAGTGGAGTCCGTTTCAATTCCACTAGCATATTCTGAATCATCTTCTAGCATTCTAATAGGACAAAGGGTAATGTCTCTGAACTGAAAGAGGGTAGGTTTAGGTTAGATGCAAGCAAGAAGTTCTTCACTATGAGGGTGGTGAGACACTGGAACAGGCTGCCCAGAGAGGTTGTGGAAGCCCCATCCCTGTCAGTGTTCAAGGCCAGGTTGGATGGGGCTTGGAGCAACCTGGTCTGGTGGAAGGTGTCCCTGCCCATGGCAGGGGGTGGAACTGGATGATCTTTAAGGTCCCTTCCAACCCAAATCGTTCTATGAGTCTATGAAAAAGATAGTAAATACTGACAATCAAAAAAGTTCTCAGGCGTTAACCCTAGAGTCTTAGAGTCCTATTAAGTTTTAGCTTATAAGATACGGTAAGAATAAAAACAAGCAAGTAATGGTATAAAATAAGAAAACACATGTATTACATACACTAAAGAAAATACACATGCTACATACATGCCTAACATGAATAACAAATTCTTCATTCATTTTAAGGGTCAACTCCTTTTTGCTTGATAAATAGAAGCATATATTACATTTACTGCTTTGGGGAGGAAGGAAAACACATAAATTAGTACTTCATTACAGTTTAAAAAGGCAAATTATTTAAAGACTATTTGTATTCAAGCTAAGTAGACAGAATCATATTACATGCTTTTTATTCAAATGGCAAGAATTTACATTTACCTACCATCTCATTAAAACAAGATGATATAGCAGTAGCATTTTCCTTAACTCTTTTCTTTTCTTTTAATTAAAATGTTCTTTTTGAATGCTTAAAATAATTCTGAGGTTTGCAGTAAAGTATTTTTTAAAGGATACATTGGCTCTTTTTCAGGTCTAATGTTGGTTACTGTCTAAACTCTCCAGAGACCAAGTGGATGTTACAGGCTTTTGTTAAATAGCATTGTTTTTCAAAGGTGGGAAGGGATAGGACTCCTGACAAACACAGCTGTGATGAGTAGCTCCAAAGAAAATCAAATTTTACTAACATAATACTTTTTGCTAGTTTGGCTTATTTTGCTCCGAGTTTATTACTCTGTTAACATGCACAGCTTTGCAGAATAGTACTCCCATAGTAAAAACTCTTTTTTTTCCACACCAAAAAAGCGCTCTCTGTTCGATGCAGCCACGATTCGTCTGCTGTTCCGTAACTACACCAAAGGTTGAACTGTTCTCGAACCACAGAAACGTCCTTTCAGTTTGTCCTCCCCAAAGCCCCCTCTCACAATCACGAACACGGTACTCAGAAGAGTCCTTACGACGGGATCAGGCCCCGTTTTCGCAGCAGCCCTCTGCGCCAGTAAGAGCGTGCAGCTGAAGCTTAAAGGATTACGTGAGTCTATGCGCAGGGGAAGTCACGGGTATACGCAAAGTTCGGTGCCGCGACCGAGGGCAGGGCAGCGGCATCAGCGGTCTGCTTCTAAGCTCCCCCGTTGTTTCCTCCTACTAGAGAAAGGAGATAGTGGAGTTTCTGCTGAGCTCACTTTGAAAAGGGTCTGACTTGGTGGGCAAAATGTTTCTGCCAAGCATCGAGGAACAACAAGGCACTGCCTACCAGGTGAGATTTTAAGGTCACCTTTTAGATTGCTTTTGGGTTTTAAGAGCCTAGAAACAATTTACAGTAATGCATATAAACCCTGGATCAGTGAAAATGAATAGTGCCATTGTTAGAAACCGATGTTCAGTTTTTAGGTAACAGCTCTTTAGGAAAAACATCATTGTTTAAATTTGTCATGCTCTTACTTTTTTCTGGTTGTCCAAAAGAAAGTTACAGTAGGCTTTTTCTTACGCATATCCATTTTCATGCTCTTGCACATTAGGCTGGATTTGTCATTTACTGTATCTTTATGTACTGAGTATGTGCTTTTAAGTTTTTTATTAATTGCTCTGAATAGATGAAATGTCAATTTTTCTGTATATTAAATCTAGAAGTATAACAGTATAGCCAAAGTATAGCAGAGGAATTGATCAAAAGTTAATCTAATTAGTCTTTAATAAAGCAAAAAAGTTCTCAAACTGAGATACTTATGAATCTTCTATTCATAGCATAATAATAAAACACACAGCAAACCATACTGTGAAATATTACTGCAAAGCAGCTAAAAGACACAGCAGTAACTAATTAACTAATTAATCACAATTAAGCTGCATTTTCATTTATATTATAAAAGAAGGTAAGCCAAAGGCAAACTTCAAAGCACCAAAAATTTCCTAACTGCTTTCAGCAGAAGCTTTGAATAAGCAGAATGACTGCTGTCCTTTTCAGCCTCCATAAGCATTTTTAACTACGCTAATCACCATGATATTTGCCAATCTGTTTTCTACTCTACTTAGCAAAAGACCTACTTTCCTTTAGGGCTCTGTCAGGTGCACTTTATGCCCTTTTTATATAAACGCTAAAGCAGCATAAAAAGGCAGCACCCTATTTCTCTTGCCAGCATCACATCCTTCAAGAAGTTGATTGGCCCCATCATTTAAGTCAAAGCAGCATCCCATGGATTTCAACATAAGTTGGACTGATTCTGAAAGGATGAAAAAAAGTTAAATGTCTGGACAAAGTGATTCATGTGAACGTCTATGTTTGTGATCTGCACATCAGAATGATTCATTTGCACTTCTGCGTGCAGGATCTGAACATCAGATAAGAGTTTATCAGAATACTCTGCATATTTTCCACAACAGCTAAAACACGTAAGGCTCATTTAAGTGAAGATAGGCTAGTAGGCTCCAGTGACCTCCCTACAAACTGCGGTTTACTGTTGGCATGCACTCTGTGTCTGTGTGGGCTATGTAAAAACAACCATTTATCAATCATTACTAAGAAGCTGGCTCTGTGACAAACTAATTACTCCTCGGGTTTCCACCCATTAGCATAGGAGGAAGCAGATTATAAATTTATTTTATATATCAAGGCTCTATACAACTCCTGCAGTAACAAAATCTGCTACATAATCATGCTTTCTTCCTGTGGTGTGCAAGATTTTAAAAAATGTGTGTACATATCAAGAACACTAAGAAATCTTTAAAAAAAAATCTGTTCAAATTAAAAAAACAACCAGTAATTGCTGTATGGCATGTGAGTCAATACACTGCAATTAGTAAGCACTAGTATTTATTTCAATGTCATTTATTTGGCTATAGTCCCAGGAATTTGTACAAATCCTAACTATGGCTTCCCAAAATACCATGGATTGGATAGAATGTGCATAACAGGTGGCTACAGGTAGTATATATAACTTCACAGATGTTTTTGTAATGGGAGACTTCAGGTTTAGAGAGTCCTGGTTTACAGAGGTCCCAGACTCCTTTGCACATTTCTTCCCCCAAAATTACTTTGGGGTTTTTTTGCCCTTGGAAACATTTGCCCAGTCTCATACTGGGCTGGAAAAAACACCACCTGTTAAGACTATCTAAGGAAGCATCCCCCCCACACACCTGTGAAAGTATGGCCAAGGACTCAAATCAAATCATCAAATACTTAAACCTGCCAAACCCTTTGCCAGCATCCTAGAACAGAAAGTGCTAAAGGTTATTACTGGCTTTTTCAAGTTTGATGGAAGGGGCATTGCATACATGTAGGTGCAGTGGGAGGCCTTGTAAGAAATCAAGATTATTGGTAGAAAAATTTGATGAATAAGGGGTAAAAAAGCCCCGTCACTGATAAAGTGGAGTGGGAGTGGCACATGACAAGCAGCAGATGGACAAATCGGAACCCATTCATGTCAGTAAGATGCCTCTTCATTTCAAGCCCCTAGTAAATGAAATTCCTACTCCAAATCTTACAGTCTAATAATAGCCACCCTTAGATCAGAATTAGTATTATGTTAGCCCTCCTAGAATGTAAAATTAAAATCATTTATTCAGACATTATAAATGGAATAAGATGCAATCAGTAAATATGCAAGTTCATCCAAGAGGCAGCTAGAAAATTATACTTCCTTCACCAAGCAATAGAAATTAAAAGCCACAGGAGTATCAAGAACAAGATGTTTCAGACTTGTGAACCACCATCACAAAGATACCTGTTTATCTCCAACGGATATGACAAATTTTGAAGTCATTTCAGCCTTAGCGCAACCCTGCTGAGGGCCGATTTTCCCCTTCAAACTCTAAACTCAAACCAGTTTTATACTCATTCTTATAAATGTTATCTGAGAAAGAACTATGTCAGTATTTTTGCACTTACTGGAAACCTGGTCCCTGCCGTCTGAGTCTGTTTCACAAGAGTTTCCTACATGGTCAGCCTCATGTCTCGCTGATAAGTCACCGGGTCAGCTTTCACCGATGTTTCTAATAGGAAATGGCATTACATTAGAGTTTCCAGGAAAACTACCATCTGTGTCTCCTGTCAGTCTCTGCAGTTGGCAGCAAAATATCTGCGGGGAATGCTTTCGTGCTGCCAAATTTCCCTGTCACAAGTGCTAAGCATGGGTGAAGCTAACAAACAGTGGGTTAAGATAAGAGCTGCTGTTTCCACCCTGCCAACGCAACCAGCCAACTCATTTAGAGAGTGATTCCATCAGTCGGTGTACCTTTGACGCTCTGTCCCTGGCATAAATTCAGTCTGCAGTATCTAGAATAGGGATAACTGGCATTAATTTTGATTGGCAAGAATTCGTCTTCTTTGCTGGAGTGATGCTGATTTACGTGGACCAGAAGCACAATGTTCAGTTCACGTACCTTCCTTACCTGGAACCTGAGCGACTCCAAAATACTGGAAATGCAGAGATCTAGCCACTTGCCATCTAGTAAGAGGTGCAAATGATCTGTTTGCACCTATGATCTGAACAAAAATATTAGCTAAACAAAGAAAATTACAAAAAAAACCTGTCCTGTAATTTTATATTTTCTCAAATATTTAAAAGGCCTCAGCAGAAAATTTTGAATTCGTCTCCATGATCTGATGAGCTTTACATAAAAAAAGGAATGTATAAGCTTCTTCAACATTTTTTCCCCAAAACCAGTCTTAACTGACTTGTTCTACAGTTTAAGTGTCTGTAGATACTGGGGAGGAAAAGACCCTGTAGTTAAACATTGATGATTATCATATAAGGTCAATCCTTTAATGAAATCACCCACCTAGTGTATTCAACTCCTTAAGTCAGAAAAAATGAACTAAATACTTTCATTAAAAACAGCGGGACAAAGTGATCTACTGTATAAATCTACTAAGTGCCAGCTACTCTGAACATCAACATCATGATAGTAAGAATGCTTTCTGAAGTGTGTGTAATCCTTGTGAGATCCATTGAGTTGAAATATTTCATATGAAAAGAAACTGCAACTTACATTCAGTTTTAAATTGAATGAAAATATTTGCTACAGCTAATGGGCTTGTGTGCTCTCCAAGAAACTGAAATTACATGTTTTAATTAAGTCTTATGGTTTCTGTGGCTCACCAGTTATAAGCACAGTGGAAATTCTGCCACAGGTTAATTTTTTTAAAATATTTTTTTCACTGAATCAGTTAAATTGAATATATATAGCAACTTTCAACCATCTTGATACTGAGTTTTATTTAAGTTTGTTGCCACTTAGTTTTAAAGTAGAATAGCTGCATCGAAATCAGCTTCCAAGTGCTCTGAAAACGCGGACGAGGAGCTGCAGCAGTGCTAACGGGCTCTTCGCATTCACCGCTCCGAACAGCGCTGTCTACTCTGCTGATGCTTAGAAGCTGTCGCTTCTTGTATTCCAATTAGTCAACTTTACAAAATCCAGAACTCAAAGCATCTTATGAAGCCTGTTTTCTAATATTACATTCATTCTAATTATTCCTGTTATTTAATACACCGTAAGTTACTGGAAATGAATATGAACACTAGGAAAATTACAGGGGGGTTGTTTTGCATATAACTCCTCTTTTTTTTTAAGAAAAGTATTACCTAGTGGATATTTGGGTAGCTCAAAACTGTATCTCACTTCAGAAACCCAGTCAGCTAAGGCTTGTAGACAAATACAGGTAACCGCTGCATAAATTCATTCTGCCTGATGGAATATCCTATCTTTAGAACTGCACAAAAATAAGATATTTCACTTTTTGTGGCAATAAAATCTTAAACCACACCACACCCATGATGTATTAAAAGCTGCACCATTCACTCTCTGGTGAATCCTTTCTTGCTGTGCATAAACGTTAAAAAAGAAAAGATATGTCAGGTTTTCCATATAAAGGCTCTTTTGGAATTCCGTGATAAAGCAAGTCAGGAAGAGGTGGAGCAGGAGACCAGTCACACTCATCTGATACTGGGACAGGGAGAGGAGTTAACAAAACGCGGAGTTGTAGAGTTAACCCATGCAGAGCCCCCAGTCCAGCTGCGAGGACGGCACAGCCATCGGCAACCCAGCTCCGGCAGAGGCTCTACTGCAGAGAAATAAACAGCGTGAAAGGAGGAGGATTTATCTGGAGCGGCAGAGACAACCTGTGCCTGAACATGGGACTCCTTCCACACAGATCTTTAGGGGCCTTAATGCTGGACTATCTCTCTACACAACTTAAGTCTCCCCATTTTGCAGGAATTTAATTTGCCTCTTCTACCCCACAGCACTTGGTTATTACCAACCTTCCAGAGCACTACCACACCGCCGCTTTTTAACAGATGTAACAGTCTCTTAAAAACACGCTTGGGCAGGTTTTATTATGGTTTCCACAGAAATTGATCTTTTTTGTCTGTCTTTATTGGAGTGTATTATCTGTTCTCATAAGCTTTAAGCTGCTTAAAAATTGAGGGGGGGGGAAGAGAAAAGAAAGCAAATCCAGTTATCTGTTTCACACATGTTGTTTTGAGCAATCTTCTATGAACTCTGAAGACAGAAGAAATTTCTTCAGTTCTAACCTAATATAGAGAAAATGCGCATCATGAAAAACAGTTCCCATAACCTAAAATCAAGTTTTCCTCTCTTTCTTCCAAACCAAAGGAGAATCTGAACTCACTTGTTGATGTTTACTCATCTGCGACAGCAATTTGCAGAGACTTACTTCTGACATGGCCTTATACAAACTCAGATTCCCAAAGAGATGAACAATCTAAATAGAAACAAAGTGGACATCTGACATTGTTAATAGTTTTATATTATATGGAATATTATTAGAATAATAATAATAGTGATGGTGATGTAAACAAAAGGTTAAAACAGAAAAAAAAAAATTGCATCTATTTAGTAGGTTGCCAAGAGGCCAGGGGCAGTAAACAGATTATCATGGCACCAGTGGGATTTGAATGACCAGGTAGCTGCTATACGGATGATTCACCACAAAGGTGGTGCTTACAGAATGAAAGAATAAACAAGTGACAAGTGGTTGCCAACATCTGCGGAACAATAAAAAAAGTCACCTAGCAAGTGAGAGAGGGGCCCACAGGAAGGAGCTAAGTTTTGAAGTGCTCTGAAGACAACATATAATCAGAATTTCTGGAAAAGCAGAGAGTGAGCAACCTCAAAGGATGACCAAAGCAAAATGCAAAAAACTGATTTCAGAACCATGAGTAGTCCTGTACTCATTCTACTTGTAACAAATACACCCTTATAGTTCTTGAAAATTCAATTTTTATTGTTGACTCAACATGCCTAAGAACAGCCTGAGATGTCCCACGAGAAAGCAACAGAGAAGTAAGAAGGGAAAGAATACCATACTTGGAAACCCTGTGATATGTCTGATAAGATATCATGTATGTGTCATATGAGCAAATGATGATCGGGGTGCAGCATTAACTGTAATAGAGTCATCAGGGAGAGATAAAGAAAAAACAAGGGCCAGGCACATGTGAAAAAAAGTTGTTTAAAAAATGGGAAAATGTCTGTAAGCATTTATGTCTGGACAGGACACTGGACAGGAATAACACTGGACTTGGAGCAAGGGGAGGCAATAAGCTAAAAAGCTGGAAATGGGCTCACAGCACTCAAATTGAGCAGAATTAAGCAGGAGTAGGCAACAGTTGGGTGACAGGAGTCAAAGGGGTTTTTAAAAGTTTTTTAATTAATGTTATGCTGCTACTAAAGCAAGTTCATACTGCAAAGGGAATGGGTTTAGAAAACCAAAAACTGAGCCTAATGAGGAGGGTAAAACCAGTGGGACCAGGAGGCTGGGCACCTGCTCTTCCCGTGAGTTCACTTACCAGGGGTGGCGAGCTCCTTGCTCCCTCTCACAGGACCAGGGACAGACAGTGCTACTGTAGAAAGAAAAAAATACTCCTCTTCCAACTGACCTCCTCTTGCTTTTTTATTTGCACTTTAAAATTAAACAACCAAGACAGGGTTATATTCAATGCTATTTTATATCAATTATTCTTGTAATTTAGTCACGGCTTCTTTCACATTATATTACACTGAATTAACTACATTATAAAATGGAAGTGATATCAATTATAAACATACCACCTGCCAAACTGGTCAATGATTGCACCACAAAGACATAAATGATAGGGTTGGAAGGGGCCTGTTTTTCAGCCCAGCACCCAGTATCAAGCAGGATTTTCTTCCCTGCTAATGTTAAAAGCATTTTATCTGAGCTGTATCATTACATTATAAACAGCAGCAACTCAGCAACTAACTGCATAAGGAAAGTATATTCTGAAACCTTCTTGTCTGCACTGCTGCATTTTTTCCCCTCACATGCAACCTGGGCAATCTAGTCCTCTGCATATCCAGCCAACAAGTCTTCTGTTAATCCCTATGGTATGTATATAAGCTAGTAAGCCTAAAAAAATGTCATGTTACCCAGACGGAGAGGTAACAGCGGTGTGACACTTCATCTTCTCGCACTTGAGAGTTCAGAGAGTGTTCCCCTTGAGGTACAAATAATTCCAGGTATGCTGTTTTCCAGAAATACCAATCATCCATTATTTAAAGTTTTAAGAAATAATCCATAAGTAATATTTAGCATGACACTTTCGAAAAGCCCCTTTCAAACTCTGATGAGTAGCTGACAATCTACTAAGTCGTGGCTTATGCATATATGCAACACTCCTGGCCAAGCTTTTTGATTTTCTGAGTCTTGATCTGAAACAAACCCGTGCTGTCCAGCAAAGCTCTATATAGTGCACAGCCTTCCCCTACGCAGTGAAAATCCTCGGGTTTCAGCCTCTGTAGGAATTGAGAGCTGGGAATCGCAGAACACCTGATGAAGGTAGGACTCTTGGGCCTGTTTAGAGACTCACCTTGTTGGCAACAGCTTTATTAGCTATGTGTGGTTTATAATGGTATTACAGCTTGTGAAAACACATATTCAGAGGTCAGATATCTAGGTAAGACATATTTCACATATAGGTGATAGGAAAGCAAGTAGACAAATCATTTATCGTCTAAACAAAAAAAGAGATAAGTGCTGCAGCTGGATAAAGGTTTGGGTTTTTTAAAGTCAAATAAAATAATCAGCTCATAGAATGGTCACGCTTGAAACTGTTAACCAACCTGCTCTGCAACTTAGTGCTGCATTATGAATGAAAATGTCTGAAAAAACCTGACTGCAGCTATGGACGCTGTAATACAACTAAGCAGCGCTTCATTACTTCTCGTTAATTAAAGTTCATTTTATGCATCTTTTCTAAAATAATCTTTGCCACCAAGTGCTCTTAACTTTTTCTACAGTGTTGGAAGGAGTTTTTCTTAAGCACTTCATGCAAATTTTTTGTCTAAATAAAACCACTTTCAACTTTTAGGACATGTAATGAAATTGGCTTTCGGCCAAGTATCAGAACTCTAAAAGCACTTCCACGCTAATACCTTTCCTACATTGCTACTTCGGCAACAAACTCACGATGATTAAAGTCTTTATGAAGTTTTGAGGCAACAAAGGCTTGATGCCACAGTTTGTAACACAGATTAATCCAGAGCACATACGCAATTCTGTCTGCGGACTATGTCTCAAATGGGAACACAGGAATTTTCTGCCATTTGGGAGTTGCAGGGGTTTTACAGTATCCATAATGAATTGCTAAATACAAACCAAGAAGCACAGACCTTGCCTAAAAAATCCAAATTGCAGTCAGATAGAGTAACTCAACACAAACTGAGTAACCATTTTTAGCACTTCTCTGGTATTTATTCTGTAACCACCTGCTAAATTTTTAATTGAGGGATTTTTTTATTGGTGTTTATTTGCTATGGAATAAAGCTTCACAATCTCTAAATTTAAGACAAATTGTTTTGAAAAAGTAAGGCAGCTCTCAGTTTTGGTTGACGATCAGTTAAAAACATATTTCGAAGGTAGTAACTTCAGTTCATTAGTCTGAGGAGTTTCCATATAAAAACCAGACCAACCACAGTACAAAATTCAGTACGGGATAAACGATCAACCTACACTTCAAAAAATCTCTCAAGAAATGATCTATTTCAGAGGCGTAGAGAATACAAACGCTCACATCCCTTAACTGCGAGTGACCAAGAATACTCTTTAGAACAACCGTCTTTTCAACTTTTCAAAAGAGGAAACAGAATGGGATCCATAATACCATCCCCAAACGAGGCTCACGTCGTACTGCCTTTTCAGAACAGCCAAACGATCTCCAAATTCAGCCTAAGCTCCTCTCCTAGCCTGCACTACGAGCCAGCTCACCTTCGCAAGCAGCACGAGCACCTGCGCGCTTCGCGGCGCGACGACTTTCGAACACCGGTTGTTTAGGACGTACGGCCTGCAAAAAGCGAACCTCAAAGCTACGTATTCTCACCCCAGGTTACAAATACAACCGCGCTCTTGAAGGGGAGCCGTCGGTGGCACTTGCAGGGAACGGAACGGCCCCTCCAACGCCCCCAGAACCCCCGCAGGGGCGACAGCACCGCCACGAACCCGCAGAGCCGAAGCAGTTAAACCTGAAACCCAGCGCCTAAACCTGAAACCCAGCGCCTAAACCCGGCAGGGTCCAGCCTCTCGCTCCTTCGAACCGGCTGTAAACAGGGGAAGGGAGGGGCCTGCCGCCTGCCAAGCCAAGCAGAAACTTGTGAGCAAGTTCCAGAGGAAAAACAAGTGCAGCGCAGGCGGGCCGGC